>JAOUQZ010000030.1:4790609-4815609 GCA_028564935.1 Neosilurus hyrtlii
TATATATATATATATATATATGTGTGTGTGTGTGTATATATATATATATATATATAATTATTATTATTATTATTATTTATTTTTTTTTTTTGTAGTAATTTCTAGTTATGAGCCTCTGTTCAATACTATGCTGTTTCCTACTGTAATGTATGTGGGTGTATGTTTTTATTATTATTATTTTAATATTAATATTATGTCCCCAGCCAGTGAAGCTGGAGTGACACAGAGGAATCACTGTTTCGTTATGCGTTGTTATCCATGTTGTTGTCCGTCATCAGTCGTTTCAATTACTTCTGTTCCTCAACTGCTCCTCAAGTGCTCAACTTCACATTCACTCACTTATTTTCAATCATTCATTCATTTTCTAGGCTGCTTAATCCTAATTAGGGTCACAAGAAGGCTGGCGCCCTTCTCAGCCGACTCTGGGCACCAGACCATTCAGGGCCAACTCACATACAACCATTCACACTCACGCCTAGGGGCCATTTGAGAGAAAACTGGAGAATCTGGAGGAAACCCACACAAGCACAGGGAGAACATGCAAACTCCACACAGAAACACCCAAGCTCAGAAATCGAACCCAGCACCTTCTTGCTGTGAGGCGGACATTCTAACCACTGCATCAACGTGCCGCCCCACTCATTTTCTGAACCATTTAATCTTATGAGGGTCAAAGGGTGGCTGGGACCTATGTTAGCTGACAGGTAAGTTAGGCAGGGTACATCCTGAACAGTTAAACCATCGCAGGGCCACCAATCAACTAATTTCAATAACACTTTGACTGAATTTTATTTACATCATGCTATTGTTCACCTCCTATTTTATTTTTTTATTGAATCCATTATTGGGAATTCCCAGAGCAAAACAGGGACTTTGTGATTACTCCACAAGTTGATTGCCATCATTTTACAGAACTTTGTGAATGTAGTTTTACAAAACTTTCACAGAATCTTCAAAACATAATGCCACTGTGCACTTCCTATTTTATGTTTGCATTAAATCAAAAAAATGTTTTTACTTTAGTGTGCCGTGATGATTATATACTTAACAAAATGAAGACAAATCAGAAACCAAGTACTACTCAAGTAATTATTTCATGTAATATTGGATCATATTGATAAAAATAAGTAAACAAACAACAATATATAGTAATAACACAAATAACAGTTTTTCTTTTGAAAAAAAAAGATAATATTTAGTGAGGCCATCTTTTACTTCGATTACAGCATTCAAGCTTTCAATCATAGTGATCAAATATTTTTATTTCTTCACTCACTAACCCATTCCATATTGTTTGAAGTTCATTTATGCTATGCAAAAGTCATTGTTCAATTTTTCTGAACAATTGGTATTTTTAGTGTTTTTGTTTATTAGCCATACATTTACCTCAGTATACTTGTTGGAATTATTTTTTTGGTCCTCATTGCCTACAGTAGCATTGTTCAATACATTTTCACCAAAATTTATATGGATGTAATGTATTAGGAAAACTTTTTGACAAAAGTGGTATATTAAGATTTTTCAATGCTAGTGCTAGTAAGTGGAAGTTCCCTGGAAGACTCATACATTTTTAATATTATTATCTTACTTTTTAATTTTATTTTTATAGCACCGTTATATAAATGCCCCGAGAATATAAAAAAAAGATATCGGGCAAAAAAAAAGAAAAAGAGGCAACTATCACATTCAGATCACATTTAAAATTCATGCAATTAGTCTCCTCCCTGTATTACATTCACACCTTATAGCAAAAAAGAATAAAACAGTGGTGTGTTCTGTTCTAACACTGAATTATTTATCTGTTATGTTACATCTAGAAGAGTTTCATCCCTCACCTACCACAGGAACTTTCCAGTGAATGTGTTTCTTTTAATTCATTAATTAACAGTACATTGTGTTTTTGAACTATTTACAGGGATATTAAATGTTGTTGAACAACAGGGAGACGAGTTATTTCCTGTCATCACTCATCAGTTACATTATAAACAGCTGTTCTCTCACCAGCCTTTCTTTTTTCTGTCTTTCTTAAAATTAGTACAACAAAGAAACAGCTCTCAGCTTGTCACATTTACCAGGGAACTCATTACACTGCCAAGGACTCTGCAGCAGCAGATAGCTTACTGACCTTTAGAAAGCGTGACACCCGAGACGCCTTCCACTGGTGTTAAATAAACATCTCCTTATGGAGAGCTTAGATTATGTGTGTGTGTGTGTGTGTGTGTGTGTGTGTGTGTGTGTGTGTGTGTGTGTGTTAAATAACAGCACATTTTCTTAATTTGTTATTTATACGAAGCATCCACCATGTACTTATTTACCGAACCGCTTAATCCTGTTTGGGTCGTAGGGAGGCTGGTGCCTATGTCAGTCTACTCTGGGTGAATGTATGGTACACTCTGTACAGCCAGCCAGACCATCACAGGGAAACACACACATTAACCATTCACACACACACACACACATCTAGGTTTAATTTGGAATAGCTGATTAGCCTAATGTGCATGTCCTTGGCCTGTGGCAGGAAACCGGAGTAGCAGGAGTAAACCCACGCAAACATGGAAAGAACATGCAAACTTCACACAAAAGTGCCCATGCTCGGGACTTGAACATAGGACCTTCTTGCCGTTCAGCAGACATGCTAACCACTATGCCACTGTATCTCCCCCCACCATATAACTTCCTGTAAATTTGTTTTTACAGTGGAAAGGATAACTTATTAGAATGAGTGCATTAATATGAGCCTAGAATTTAATAGAGATGGAATGATATTTTAAAAAAATGAACTCACAATCATATGGTGGTATTTGCATTTATGGGCTTTATCCGACACCCTTATCCAGAGTGACTTACATTTTCTTTTTTAAAATCTCATTTATACAACTGAGCAGTTGAGGGTTAAGGTCCTTGCTCAAGAACTCAACAGCGGTAGCTTGGTGGTACTGGGGCTTGAACCACCGACCTTCTGATCAGTAACCCAGAGCCACTGAGCCACAACTGCCATTGTGGTAAAAATGAAAACAAATAGGAATGGATATTTATGTTAAAAGTTGCAATATTAAAAATGTAAGTGTTAAAACAGAAAAATGTAATTTAGTTTAATAATAGTGTGTGTGTGTGTGTGTGTGTGTGTTTGTGTGTATATATTGATGTGATCTAGTTCAACTTGGACTCCTAAGGGCGACTACATATCCTCTAACACAGATGAATGCAGCTCCACATTGTCGTACGCTGTGAATTTGAAACAGCCCGGCTCAGCCTCTTTCCACTACTTCTATCCTGATAACAGCATCTTCTTTGAATTCTATGTAAGTATTACAATATTACAACTAGACAGCCATCATCAGCTGCATTCCATCTGGACCTTTAAGGTAAGTCTGTTGGGTTTATTACACTGGAACCTACTGAGCTCACAGGCCAGAGCTCAGTTTCCGTAGAGTGAAGCAACTAGGAGTTCATCTCCTACTCAAGTCCTTCGCAGGTTACTTTCCCAGTATTTTTATTATTTTTTTACTGGTGCCCATTTATAGTGCTGGCACACTTGTGGTTAAGACCTTGCCCATGGCAAGGCCCATGACAGTGGGGGTCTAACGAACCCATGACTTCTCAACCATGAGCTCAGCACCCTAACCACTACGCCACCGGCCCCATGACCTTTCAAGTCCACTTTTATTCTGTCTAGTACTTCAGCAGTTAATTTCTCATCAATGTGACAGTAACCATAGTTGAAAGAGAAGACATACTGTAAGAGAGTAACCTGACCGATATCCTGCATGTTTGTTCATCCATTTATTTATTTTCCAGACTGCTTATTATGGCCTGGCCTGGTGTACTCTGTCCTCGCCCAGAGTCGGCTTAGATGGGCACCAGCCTCCCCGCGACCTAAATTAGGATTAAGCGGTTCAGAGAATGAATAAATGAATAATGTTTTACAAAACGATGCCCAATGGCCAAAAGTATGTGGACACCGGACCGTTACATCCATATGTGGGTATTTCCCAAAGCAGACAATTATCCAGAATGCCTTTGTATGCCATAGCGTTCACATTTTCCTTCACTGGAACTAAGGTGTCCAAACCTTTTTCATCACGATAATGCTACTGTGCACAAAACAAGGTCCATCAAAACATGGTTTACTAAGGCTGCTGAAGAAAACTTGAGTGGCCTGATGTCAATCCCTCTGCATACCTTTGGGATAAACTTGAACATTAGCGGGCGGCACGGTGGTGTTGTAGTTAGTACATTCTTCTCATAGCAAGAAGGTCCTGGGTTCGATTCCTGGGCTCAGGCATTTCTGTGTGGAGTTTACATGTTCTCCCTGTGCATGCGTGGGTTTTGTACAGGTACTCTGGTTTCCTCCCACAGTCCAAAGACGTCCACATTCAGCTTACTGGCTGTTCCAAATTGCCCCTAAGTGTGAGTGTGAATGTTTGTGCGTTGGTCTGGCTAGTGCAGGGTGTACCTCACCTTCGCCCAGAGTCAGTTCAAATAGGTGCAGCCTCCACGTGACGAACGAACGGATCTTGAACGAACTACGCTGAAACCTGGACAACCATAAACACATGAAGATGTGGATGAAAATCTTGCAGTTCTTGGAGAGTCCAGGACTCTACACAGCACGAATTGTCTCCATTCTTCACCTTTCATCTCCTACCCTCAGAAACAATGAACCTTTATTCCTTTTATTCTTTATTAATTTCTACATTTCCTGGCTTGTTTATAATAATTGCTAAATCAACTTCCTTTGCCTGACCTGATTTGTTCCAAAGACATCTGGAAATCGCGCCAGCCCGTCACAAATGGAACATTAGCTGCTTCCTAGGCCTTGTTGGTCAACATTAGTTTCTAACCTTACTAATGCCCTTATGGCTGAATGGGCACAAATCTTTGAAGCCATGTTCCAAAAATCTAGAAGAAATCTTTTATAAAAGAGGCTGTGTATGATATGCATCATGTGACAATTACACATCAGTGCAGAATTCTCTGTTTATCCATGTCCTCTGTGTGTTGGTTGTCAGGTTCAGAATGACCAGTGCCAGTCTACTGATTCGCAGAATCGCTGGATGAAGATTTCTGAGAATGACTGGGAGTATCACTATGTGAGTGTGTTCCCACAGACATAAGTATGTTTGCGGTATGTTTTGTGCATACATTAGGAGCAGTGAATGTTTTAGAAAACTTTTCATGTGGAGACTGATGTTGCCATGTGTTCTCTAACCAGGTGCAATTAAATAGTGGGAACAATGTTTTGTACTGGAGGACCACTGGGTTCTCTCTGTCTGGCAGTGCTGTTAAACCTGTTTTGTTGAAGAACATTGCTATCTCAGGTTTGTCTTCAAGCATCATCATTATCATACTTGCCAGTGTTTAATAATGAGAGAGAGAGAGAGAGAGAGAGAGTAACAAACACTTTCCATCACATGGTCCACTCTCTACAGGGGTTGCATACACATCTGAATGTTTTCATTGTAAGCCTGGCACCTACAGCGCTGAACCTGGGGCTGCCCACTGCGCCCTCTGTCCAATCAACACCTACTCCAATAAAGGAGCTACCGCATGCCAGCAGTGTGAAGAAGGGAAATATTCAGGTATGTGTTTGTTCACATGTTTAGCACACACACACACACACACACACACACACACACACACACACACACACACACACACACACACGCAATCTTCCCATGACTAGAATTGTTAGTCTAGAATTTTTGTTTTGTTTGAAGGCCTTTATATTGTGATGAAACAGATAAAGGAAAAAAAAGTTTGTGTTATTATAACTCTTATGACAGTTATAAAGAGGAAATATGTGCATGTACTCACTTCTGTGCAATAAGTAGGAAACGTACATACTGTAGCAAAGTAGCTGTAAAATTTGACTACTTGACCTCTGTGTGTGATTGTGTGTGTGTGCTATCACTAGATCTAAATGTATGTATTTATGCATGTGTGCTAGCTCTTTTCCTTTGTGTCTAGGGAGCGGGTCAGGAACTTGTCAGCAAAGGCTACCCTGTACAACCAGCGACTACTTTTACACTCATACTCCTTGCGATTCTCGAGGACAGGTATTGTTGAAAGCACTTAAAACCATAAAACACACTTGTAAGAGAAACTCTTCCAATATCAAATATTTAGCTCTGTCCTACTGGTCTCTATGTAAGGTAAGTCTGTTGGGCTCTTACACCCGAGCCAAGTGGCTCATCAGGCCGGTGAAGCGACTTGGAGTTTAACTCCTCCTGGATGGAACGGTAATCCATCGCAGGTTACCTTCCCAGTATTTTTTACTGGTACCCATTTATACTGCTGGGTGGACAGATGCACACTTGTGGTTAAGACCTTGCCCAGGGGTCTTAGCACAGTGGGGGTGCAATGGGGATTCGAACCCATGATCTCTCGATTGTGACCCTGGCAACCTAACCGCTACGCCACCGGCCCCACACTGGTCTCTACTCAGCTAATAACATCACAATCCAAAACACAAATATGACCCTACAGCACAAAACCTGTTGGAACTCGCATGCCCCAGGTAAGCGCCTCTTAGAATAATGTCATCTTTCATTTCCCACTTCCAACTTGGAGGCTGCTTATGTCCTAATGTCGTGCTCTGTTTGCAGCTAGCGTGCACGTGGTTCGGGAGTTCAATTTAAAACTTTTTTTAGAATGTACAACACGCTGTATGAAATTATCATCTCCTAGCGGTTATGTATACTCTAAAACTAGTTTAGAAACCCCCAACCCCCCAACCCCACGTGCACACTAGCCCCTAACAGCGCGTGACACTTGGACATAAGCGGTCACAAACCACTGGAGGATCACTGATTGTAAAGTAGATTATAACTGGTGAAAAAGCAAAAAGTAAAAGTTTTACTATTACATCAATAACTGAAAGCCTGATTTGACAATGGCAGTGTACAACACTCAAAAAAAATAGATATGCAAAGCATTAGGAAGTTGTTTTGCATTCATTTTGATTTATTCATACTTTAAAATAGGAGTGAAAAACAGTATTTTGATTGGTATTTTGTGTCATTGGATCAGGTGTAGGAGACCATGTGGATGCAGGAGTCAGTTAAATTTTAGTTTATTAAATTCAGGAAAACTGAAAACAAAGAGATCACAATCCTCTGCTCAGGTTTATGCTAGAACAAGCAAGACAAACTAAATTCAAGCCTTGCAAATAAAGTTGGTAGAGCTGACAAGGATACAGAAGCTTATATACCCCAGAAGCTACAGTCTAGCTGTGAGCCTGGTGTGGTCTTGGCAAAACTCACTGAAAGAGCACAAACAGCTTAAGCTGACAGTGGGTAGAGAGGGATCACCAGATCAGGCTGGCATAAATAGGGACCTAAGAGACAGAACAGAGAATAATTATCTGAGTTTAATTAAATACAGAGCAGGTGAGCAGATGAGGCAGTGAAAAGCAAACCCAAGCTCAGAAATCCAGTGACCAGGGGCTGTTGGATTTGAGTCAGTGGCAGCATGGGCCTGAGATTATGATTAGTGAAGTTTACCCAACAATTAAAAAAAAAATCTGCCTAATTTATATGCATTATTGGTGTGAAATACACGTCTTTTCTATTTTTGATGAATAAACAAACACCACCATATAGAGATAATCTGCAGCATGTAGTCTTCTTGCATTTGCTTTTTTTGCATGTAAATTTTTCTTCTTGTGTTTCATAGACACAGCTGATGTATAAATGGATCGAACCAAAGATCTGTAATGAGAATGCAGAAGGAGCAGTGAATCTTCCAGCCTCAGGGGAGATGATGACCTGTCCTCCATGTAATCCTGGATTCTTCCCTAATAATTCTTCAGCTTGTCAACCCTGTCCACAAGGCTTCTACTCCAATGGCTCAGGTGTAGTACACAAACAGTACACCGCATGCTTCTATTATAAGTTATGGTTTTAAGATGAAGTGAATGAATAGAAAGAAAGAAATCTCCAGAAAGCATCCAGATGTAGATGTTGTGTTGTGTTTACAGCTTGTTCAGAGTGTCCTGCTGGAACGGAGCCAGTGATAGGTTTTGAGTATAAGTGGTGGAACAGGATGCCCATCAACATGAATAGTTCAGTCTACCGACGAGAGTATAGCAGCACTCAGAGGAGCACAGGTAAACAAAGCCTTATGGTGCACATCTGGACCAAACATATGTTGTTTGCAATTCAAAGACCCTGCAAAGTAGGAACTACAGTATATTAGATATATTAGCAAAGCCTTGTAGTTTTACTCTGGCACAGATGAAACTCTGAAAGCAGAAAAGAATCATTCATCCATAATAAATTACTCACTGATTTGCCAACCTGCTTAATCCCACTAGGGTCAGAAGACACTTGGGGAAGGCGGGGTACCCCATGAACAGCTCGCACACAACCATTCACACTTACATCCACACCCAGGATCAATCAGGAATGGCCAATTAGCCTGATGTGCATGTCTTTGGATTGTGGCAGGAAACCGGAGTACCCAGAGGAAACCCACGCAAGCACAGGGAGAACAAGCAAACTCTTGCTGTGAGGCGGAATTACTAACCATTACACTACCATGCTGCCCTCATAGTAAATCACACAGATGAATTTAGGAAGATGTAAAGCATTAAGAGTCATTCAGTTGTGAAGAAGATAAATTAGCTTAATAGTCTACAACGAATTACTAATTTAGATTTTGTGCATAGAATTCTTTTTTATACTTCACCATAGGTGCATTCAAGCTGATTGCCCACTGCTGCGTAAAAAGTAGTACAGCTGGTACGTGTACTCAAGTTACACAGTGCCACACTCGAGCGCTGTGGCATCATTTTTACAATAACAGTCTCTTTGAATATCATGGAAAAAAATTCTAAATCTTATATTATAGGATTCCAGGACCCAGCATGTCAATCACTATATACTACATGTAAATGGCTCAGTCTGATTGGTCCACTATCTTTGGATTAAAAATCATTATTTTAAGTGGATAATGCTTGAATGAAAATGAGGGACACTCACAGTTAGTCGAGGTCATTTGGAGAAAGAGGTGTAATCATTATCATGCTTTTAAATGGAAAAATAAACGAAAAAATATGTTTTCTTGTGCTTCCCCGTAGTATATACTGAAACAGTTTAACAGAGTGCACTTTAGTTTTGTTTTTAAATGAGGACGTTGGACAGACCAGAATAGATAGTATTAGCTACACGGAGCTGTTCAGGCTGTACCCCGCCTTCTCCCACTGTGACCCTAAACAGGATGAAGCCGAATAAATCATGGATTGTGATGAAATGGAGCTTTTAGTTCATTAGGAAGTCGTCGAGTATTTTTTCACTGGTTTCCTCCTCCATTTATTTGTCTAAATAAAACTGGGTTTTGTTGTGGCAGGGTGGGAGGTAGCTGGCGAGTATGTGTACACCACCCCTGGAGATTTGGACTCAGACTACATGATGCTAACACTCACTGTACCTGGTTATAGGTAAGAAATAACACACAATCACATACATAATATTCTCACTCACTCTCTCACTTACTCAGACTCATTTGCCGATCCGCTTAATCCTACTATTAGGGAGCTGGAGCCCACCTCAGCCGATGCTGGGTGAAGGCAGGTTACACCCTGAACATCTCACTAGACCATTACACAGTCAAAACACACCCACAGTAATTCTCACATACATCCACACTTAGGGACAGTTTGAAATAGACAATATGCATGTCTTTGGACTGTGGGAGGAAAACCACCCACCTTTATTCTACATACAGGAAGCAAACATTTATGATCTATGGATATTATTTAAGTTAAGACCTACAGACAGAATGTTCTTTAAAGTTGAAAGTTGCTTATCTTCATATTTCTCATATTTCTCTCTTGCTCAGTTTGCCGTACTCCTTGGTTAAAGATAATGAGAGGGCAGAACTTTCCAGAATCACCTTTGTCTTTGAGACCAAGTGCATAGTTGACTGCACGTTTCACTTCATGACGGTAAGCATGTACGTTTTTATACAGGTCATAGAAGGTAATTATAAGGCGTAATGTTTTTCAGGATATGACACAAAGACTTATTTATCTACTTATGTTTGTATATTCAGTACCTGACCAGCTTACATTTGAAATTCAGTAACTATTTCAGCTTTACATGCACCTAAAATGCTGTGCGTGTGTGTGTATGTGTGTGTGTTTACAGGGCTTGAATGAGCGGAACAATCGTGTGGTGGAGACCTGGAGTGGCACCGTTGGGAAGCAGTCTTATTCTTACCTTATTAAGAGCAATTTGACTGTGAGCTTTACCTGGGCCTTTCAGCGCATTGATACTGACAGTGTGGTGAGAACTGGAGAAGAACCTTCAGATGACTTTCATTAAAATATGTGTATTTGTATTTATAACCATGAAAACTAGAAACAGACCACTTGTATTTGTGGCCACCATTCAATGTGGTCTCTTAATTTTTTTTCATAGCTGTGACCTATATCTGATTTTACACATAACGATTATTCGCCCAAGTTGTGGTGGATATTCAGAGATTTCTACTGAGCCTCATAGTACATACACCACAGAAACATAAGAAAAGCAAACTAAAATGAGATTTTTATGGTTTATTTTTCCATTTTTAAAGCATGACAATGGTTATGTGCACTCCATTATGTCAGGCTTAGGCATTGAGGCAATTCTATGTCAGCCCAACTTTGTTTTGTGGGGGATTTTCTGGGTTTCTTTCTTTCAAGCTCAAAATACTCTTCACCAGTCACAGGGGCTTTAAACAACTTGAAATAGTTCTTGGTGTACTTCAGTTGGTTTTCAAGACCTCTTGGCTTGGCGCACAATAATAATAATTGTATACAATAGTAATAGTACAATAATAATAATAATAATAATAGTAATAAAAATAATTGTCTCGTTTGTTTGCAGGAGAGGCAGTATAGCTCAGACTTTGCGAAGATCTACTCTATTCACATCACTAATGTGATTGGAGGAGTGGCCTCTCAGTGTCGACAGTGTGCATTAGACTCCTCTGAGACAGACTCAGCCTGTGTCTCCTGTCCTCCTGGACACTACATGCTAAATGGCACAGGAATATGTAGGAGATGTCCACCAAACACCATCATAAGGCCCGAGCAGCCTCTGGGAGAGGAAGCCTGCATCCCATGTGGACCTAATACTAAGAGCAACCAAGTAAACACTGCCGAATGGTTTTCTCTTCGTTAATAAACTTTATTTATGGCATCACAGGAGGTTTCACTGATCTGAATATTCTAGTCAATGAATCACCCTCAGTATTCAAGTCCTGATATTTGGATATTAGCTTTTCCTCTTATTTTCAGGCCCACTCAGCCTGTGTGAGTGACTGCACTCTGGAAATGCAGTATAAAGGAGAGACTCAGCAGTATGATTTCTCACCGCTGGCCAGTGTTACTCACTTTCAGAGCAGCCCTCGCTTCACCAACAGAGGCCTTCGTTATGTGCATCAGTTCAGTGTGGGGCTGTGTGGCACAGAGGTAAATTCAGCAGGATATAGTTCAGCATATTGGAATGTACTCTAGATTATGGGTAATGTATTTCTGATCATTTTAAAATAGTCTTGCTCCATGTCTTTTGATGTGAAGGGTTTTATTAAAACTAACCTAGGATAATTCATTCTATACAATTTTACACTCATTAACAATGTGGAAAATGGATGAACAGACAATATATCATGCTTTCTACAACTAGCTGGTTAGTTAATTGTTTCCGGTCTCACAGTTAGATACAACTAAGATTTCAGAGGTCTGCACGTTAATCATTCCACCACTGGCCCAAAAATTAGCCTGATATTTTAGTTTAAGAGTCTTGAATTGTAGGTAATACAGTGACTCTGTAGGTTAGTAATGTCACCTCAGAGCGAGACAGTTTTGAGTTTGAATCTGTATGGAGTTTGCATGTTCTTTGTGTGCTTGCACGAGTTTTCTCCGGGTATGCCGGTTTCCTCCAATTCCTCCAGTTTAACTGGCTATTCTATATTGCCCCTAGGAGTGAATGTGAGTGTGTTCGTAAGTGGCGCATCATCAAGGCGCACCGATTTCAGGAATGGATGGCATATGCTTGTACTTAGAGTGATCACTAGCCAATCCAGGGCATCTGTGAGCTCATTAGTACAAAGGGGACGGATATCGATTTCTATCCGAGTGTGTTAAGCTGCTTCGCATACGCAGCAGTTTGTAAAGATGCAGTTGGCAGCATCACATCACTGAGGGGTTGGTGGTCATATGTGCTAGGGAGGCAATAGTTCATGGGTGGAAATTTAATACGGCGAAAAAAAAAAGCCAAAAAAAAGAATCAGCCATCGAAGAGGAACTTGCCATTTTTTAAGTCTCAGTTGTGCTCTGTACTCCTAGGGTCGCGTTCCTGCTTCCTGTGTTGATAATGTAACAGAGAGCAGGAAGGAGGTGAAGGGTTATGTCTGCCAGTCAATCATAGTGCCTACCGATGTCAGAAGTCAAAGTGTGGTGTCCTCACAACCTTTTATTATTGGAAGTACATTGATTGGTGAGTTATAATGAACTTACAACCAAACAGCCAATGCTAAACAGCCTTAAATACTGACTTACTGTTTTATGTTGTGTTTTTTAAACCATAGGGGTCACCACAGACTCCACATTTGGTCACATCCCATCTTCTGGGAGTGCCTTCCCTACGCATTCTGGTCTGCCTGATGTCTTGTTTTACTACCGGTAAGATCAGGGATAGAAAACCACAAGCATGACTTCAATTAAAAGAAATGAGGTATTGTTATTAATCTTGTGTTTGTCATTTATTTTGTGTTTTTAGGGCAAGTGAAACAACACAGGCATGTAAAAATGGCAGATCAACCTCCATAAGACTCCGATGTGATCCCACAGTGACGGCAAAGGATCAGATTTCCTTACCAAGGTACACCACACAGTTATGAAATCAAGGCCATGAGACGTAAGACACCAACCGCCACAAGCACAGGAACTAACACTTGCAATCGTATTGTATGCAAACTCTTGTAATCTACAAATGTGGTATGATCACTGCTGATTCAGCTAAATTATTTGGTCCATAGCAACACCTTCTGGGCAAAGCAAGGAACTGTGAGTCTATGTCTACTTGTTAAGTCTGCTTCTTTTCTGTTTATCTCCCGCTCTCTGCAGTAACTGTACAGAGGGAACATGCGATGGCTGCTCCTTCCACTTCCTGTGGCGTTCTCAGTATGCCTGTCCTCTTTGCTCTGAGAGGAACTATAAAGAGATAGTGAGTGCCTGTATTAGTGGAATTCAGGTAGGTTTCATGCCCATAAATCTTAATAAACTTAATACATGGCAATAGTATTTAACCCAAAATATTATAGCTCTCATTATGAGGTCCAGGAACTTTCATTTGTTTAGTGGCTTTAGTATTATGTAGGTCTCACTGGATGAGGAGCTTCTTTGAGGTCTGGAACATAAAACAACTAATGTTCCAGCAAGGATAATTAGACAGTACACTATGTTCAGACCATCAGTGTAAATCTTATTGTTTTGCATATTCAGATTGTATCTACACTGATTTCAGAAATGCTGAACAAGGGGTGGCACGATTGTACAGTGGTTAGCATGTCCGACTCAAAGCAAGAAGGTCCTGGGTTCTAGTCCCGGGCTCGGCAAAGGGGTTTGCATGTTCTCCTGTTGCTTGGGTGGGTTTCCTCCAGATACTCCAGTTTCCTCCCATAGTCCAATGTCCAATGCACACTAGGCTAATTGGCTGTTCCAGATTGCCCCTAGGTGTGTAAATAGTTTACAGGTGTACCCTGCCTTTCCCCACGACCCTAGTATGATTAGGTATTAGTAACAGAAAAAAACAAAAACATGCTATCTGATTTCGGCTGAACTGATCTGCCTGTTGATCTCCCATTTCATCCTTCCCTCACTCGTGAACAAGACCCCGAGATACTTAAACTCCTTCACTTGAGCAGGACTTCATTCCAGACCTGGAGGGTACATTCCACTCTTTTCCGGCTGATTCTCATCCCAACTGCTTTGCACTCAGCTGTGAATCGCTCCAATGGGAGCTGGGGGTCTCGGCTTGAAGAAGCCACAAGGACAACATCATCTGCAAAAAGCAGAGATGGGATCCTATTGCCACCAAACCAGAACCCCTTAATGCCAGTGTGGCGTCTACTCTAAAGCGGAGCTTGTTCCGGTCCATCATGGTGAAGAGGGAGCTGAGCTGAAAGACAAAGCTCTCAATTTACCAGTCAATCTACATTCCAAACCTCACCTATGGTCACGAGCTTTGGGTAGTGACTGAAAGAACAACATTGTGGATACAGTCAGCTGAAATGAGCTTTCTCCGCAGGGTGGTGTGGCTCTCCCTTAGAGCTAGGGTGAGAAGCTAAGCCATCTGGGAGGAGCTCGGAGTAGAACTGCTTCTCCTCTGTGTTGAGAGGAGCCAGTTGAGGTGGCTGGGGCATCTGATTAGAATGCCTCCTGAACACCTCCTTGGTGGGGTGTTTTGTGCATGCCTAACCGGGAAAAGACTCCGGGGTCGATCCAGAACACGCTGGAGGGACTAAGTCTCTTGGCTGGTCTGGGAACGCCTCTGTGTCCCCCCTGGAAGAGCTGGAGGGAAGTGGCTGGGGAGAGGGACTTTTGACCTCATTGCTTAGGCTGCTGCCCCTGCGACCCGACCCTGGATCAAACGGAAGAAGATGACCGACTGACTATCTGATTTCGGCTAATCTGCTCCAAACCACATTCGAAGGTGGTTTCAATTTCAATTTCTAAAGCTGTATCTCAGTCTGAACGGTCTGACCTCTCAAACAGGTTTTCAAAATGTCTTGCATCAAACAACAGTGATGTAGAATTCTGAGTGATGAACGTGGTGGATTCACACACTCCACTGGTGTGCATGAAATAAACCAGAACACAGCATCCGTCTCTGACCTTTTCTTATACTGTACACACTCTACCTTGTGGATCCACAAAACCATTTGGGAAAGAAGCAAACCCAGTTCAGTCTCCTCCGTTTTTATTAGTTTATGTCAGTTCTAGGTATCATGTAATACTATTGCAATCAGTGTGGATTATGGAATGTCAACAGGAATGCACAGATCAGATCTGATCACTTGCAGTATATAATCTGGACAGGCAGTCAGGAAGATCACACTCAGATCGGATTTTAAAATAATCGGATTTGGGCCCTAATCTGGACATAAACTTATTTATACTTGTGTCTCATTAAAGTCAATACTTACAAAACATTCTGAAATAATTACTAGCACTATTTTAATACAGATATATTTTTTCTAAACAAATCTGCAATCACTTTATTTCAATAAATTACTAATCCATGGTAATAAACTGCAGAGAAAGAAATTGTGAGTCCATTAAGCTGACCTTATATTCATGTACTTTTCAGTTGGATCTGTTTTTCTAATTGTACCATCTAAGATCTAAAATCCAAATTCATTCTGTATAATACTGAAATACTGAAGTTGTTTCAAAACATTTTGACCTTGAATTACTTTTGAAATAAACATAAACACATCTTATGAGTTTGCAACATTGCCCTCAGTTCCTGTTTACACAGGAATCTTCGGCCCTGAGCAGTGTGCATTAAGCACATCCACGCATGTTGCATGTCTGTATAATTTTGCTATGCTAATGTCGTCTGATGTTAGCCATAATATTAGCTGTGCTGAAGAATTTTTTATGTTTGAGTGTAATAATACATGGTTGTAGACCTGTACTGTGCCTGTTGTAAAGTAAGTATTGTAGTAAAATCTTTATAATATTGATGTAAATAATATAGTCATGATATATTCTGTGTTTAAGTCTGAGAGCCGACAAGGGCCTTTCTGTCTGGAGTTTGCATGTTCTCCCTATGCATACTATGGCTTTCTCTGGGTACTCTGGTTTCCTCCCACAATACAAACACATGCACACACGATCAACTGGTTACTCTAAATTTCCCATAAGTGTGAATTTGCGTGTGAAAGGTTGTTTGTGTCTGTGTTAGCCCTCTGATTGAGTGGTGATGTGTTCAGGTTGTAGCCCCTGCTTCTCACCCAAAGTCAGCTGGGACTGACTCATGAAATTGACGGATAAACGGTACAGATAATGGATAGATGGATTTTGATTGATAAGCTTTATTATATAAGTGTACAATAAATCATACACACAAATAAAAAGTGTATTTTTATTTTATTTTAAGGAATAAATATCTAACCACAACATTTCTAAAGCAACAAAAATGATGGTTTATATATAAAACTGTTTTGAATTCATATTTTAAGTGTGGATTTCGTGGATGAAATTTAAAAAAAATGAATGATTCAAATTAATAATTATGATAATGCTGTACATATTTGCCTAATGTGTGTGTCTTTTAAATAGGTAGATGATATTATTCATAAAAAGAAATACTGATAAATTATTTATAAGCAGGTCCTTCGACCTTATTTTTACATTCATGAGTACAAAATGATTGAAAGCCATACTCTTAATGCCTGTGTGTGTTTGTTCAGAGGACTACCTATGTGTGGCAGCAGCCTCTGCGATGTACAGGTGGAGTCCCTCTTCCAGAGCCACAGATTAGTGCCTGTGTCACTTTGGACTTCTGGCTCAAATTTGGTGTTTCTGTTGGATCAGTGGCAGCGATACTGCTCATCACGATCAGCTGCTACTTCTGGAAACGGACACGCAAGTGAGTGCTCACCCCAGAGTTTGACGTTTCTTCCCATATTAAATCCATTTTCACTCACTTCAGGTCTGTTCTATGGCGGTGGAGTGGCCATAAAAAAACTACCCTGTTGGTTTCAGTGTGCTTTAAGCATGTTTGAAAGAGTTTGCTTCGTGCTCAGTTCTGTATAAACAACCTAACAGACAAACATGACTTAGAGTTTGTGAAAGCCTGATCATCACACATTATGTGGACTTTTTCCAAACTGTTGCTACAAAGTTGAAAGCATAGAATGGACCAGAAGCTTTAGCATGCTGTAGCATTGAGATTTCCCATTACTGGAACTGAAGATGACTGGTTGAGCGAACACGCGCATTCTCTGACCTTTCGCATACTATTGGGTACTCGAACACACACATGCTCTTGTTAGGCCTATTGGAAAGTTCCTGTCTATGTAAATGTAATGACGACCGTAATCGAGAGCTTACAGAAATTGTACTAAAGTAAAGTAATATTACGATCGTCATTACATATCATAGACAGGAACTTTCTAATAGGTCTAACACGGGGTCTAATTACATAATTTTAAGTTCAACTTCACCTTCAAGTTAGACAGTGCCTGCGAGTGTCCGAGTACTCATGACTCGTGAAAGGTCCACCAGTCCTACTTTAGTACAATTTTAGTACAAAATTTCTGTCTATGTAAATGTAATGATTATAGTAATATTACTTTACTTCAGTACAATTTCTGTAAGCTCTCAAATGTCTAGTAATAACATGAACAATATATAGCTCACACCAAAGGTAATAACTTACTAGGACCGAGCACTCACTCGTGAACTGTGGACAGACAAACACACACATAATTTCCTGCAGAACGAAAATTGGCACGTCACAGTACCTTCCATGTAGCTCACACGAAAGGTAACAAGGTTTACAGAGTTTGATGTGGAGCTCGTGTGGCCTGCACAGAGTCCTAGCTTTAGCACCTCTGAGCACGTCTGGAATTAATTGGAACGTTGACCTCTTTGTCTGATATCACTAATTTTCCTATGGCAGAATGAGCTCAAAATCCAGTGAAAAGACTTTCCGCATGAGTAGAGACTCTTAAACAATAAACAGTAGCCGACTCTTTCTTAATGCCCATGCTTTAGGAGGGTGTATGTATTGGTTATTGACGAGAGCTTGTTCTATTTTTAGGCTCAAATTTGGATCTTAGCAAAAACATCCACTTATGAAACAACATTCAGTATCATTAAACATATGTTTGCTTTAAAGGGTGGCACGGTGGCGTAGTGGATATCACTTCGCCTCACACCAAGAAAGTCCTGGGTTTGAGTCCCGGGCTTGTCACGAATGTTCCTGTGTGGAGTTTGCATGTTCTCCCTGTGCCTGGATGGGTTTCCTCCTATAGGGCAAAGACACCCACATTAGGCTAACTGGATATTCCAGATTGCCCCCAGGTGTGAATAGTCTGTGTCTGTGTGTTCGCCTGGCAATTGATTGTTCAGTTGTTCAGGGTGTAACCCTCCTTCACACAGGGACGGCTGAGAGAGGATCCAGCCTCCCCGCGACCCTACTAGGATTAAGCAGTTTGGCAAATGAATAAAAGAATGGATGTTTGCTATGAATGAGTATAAGTAGTATTCCCTTTAATGTGAGTTGTATATGGTGCTAATGTAAACACGGTGTATACATGTGTGTAAATTTACATACCCACTCCACAGGTTGGAATACAAGTACTCAAAGCTGATGAGTGCAGACTCAAAAGAGTGTGAGCTTCCTGCTGCAGACAGTTGTGCCATCATGGAGGGAGAGGATGCAGAGGATGATCTTATCTACCTCACCAAAAAATCTTTTTTCACCAAAATTAAATCCTTCACTAGAGAGGTAAACTGATCGTCTACAGCCCTTGTGGTACAGACTGAATAATAATTTGAAATTTGAGAGAAATTTGCACTGAATGAGAAAGTAAGGATTGAGTTTATGGACTCAGTAGCATCTGTGTCTGATCTGAACAGTGATTTTAACTTGATTTTTAATCGGGTAATTGAAATCCTACTTCTTCTAACATGTGGCATGGCGGCATTGTGCGTCCATGAATCCATCCTGGGTTCGGGTCCTGGGCTCAGGCATTTCTTTGTGGAGTTTGCATGTTCATCCTGTGCTTATGTGGGTTTTCTCCGGGTACTATGGTTTCCTCCCACAGTCCACAGACATGCACATTAGGCTAATTGGCTGTTCCAAATTGACTCTAGGTATGAATATGAATGGTTGTGTGTGTGTTGCCCTGCGATGGTGTGGCGAGCTGTTCAGGGTGTACCCCGCCTTTCACTCAGTGTTGGCTGAGATAGTCCAGCCTCCCCATGACCCTAATAGAATAAAGTGAATCGGCAAATGCGTGAGCGAGAGTTTATCTTCTAATAATTTCCAAGAAATTTTTTTTTACTGAAGATGGAAGTAGTAGCATGGTAATGATCAGATGTAAACGTGGCATACTTAACATTTTTCCACAAACTCGAATCATAAATGCAGTGATAGCAGGTGATGTGCTTTATATCGGTCCAGGTATCGGTCATATCCAATGAAAGTAAGTGGAATAACTGTTTTATATTTTCCACACTCACTGAACTGAGAAATAATGCTTTTTTATTATTTTATTAAAATTCTTACACAGGCTCCCGAGTGGCGAATTGACAAGGTGCGCGACTATCAACCCAGAGATCGCAGGTTCGAATCCGGGTTGATGCCGCAACCATCCGTGACCGGGAGTCCATGGGAGCTAATTGGCCGAGCTCTCACGGGAGGGAGGGATGGCATATGTTCACTTCTCTCACTCACAGCGATCACCAGCTAAATCATGGGCGTCTGTGAGCTCATTCGTACGAGGGGGCGGATAGCGCTTTCCCTCCGAGTGTGTTAGGCCACCCCCAAATAGGCATAAGCAACAGTTCGAAACCAGGTGGACGGTAGCATCGCATGTCACGGAGGGGGTGTGTGCTTGCTCGCGCCCCTTCCTGGTTGTTAGTGGTCGTGTAATAGGGAAGGCAAAAAAGTAATGGGTGGGAATAAGAAACGACTAAATTAGGGAGAAAATGGGGGAAAAATCCAAAAAAAGAAATAAACATTAAAGAAAATACAGGGCTAGCATAATGGTTGGCATAATGGTTAGCATGTCTGTCTCATAGCAAGAAGGTCATGGGTTCGAGTCCCATACTCGGGCATTTCTGTGTGGAGATGTTCTCCCCACACTTGTGAGGGTTTCCTCAGAGTACACCAGTTTCCTTCCACAGTCCACAGACATCCACATTACAATATGTCTCACAGACATCCACATGCACAATACAGTCTCATCCAAATTGCCCCTAGGTGTGAGTGTAAATGGTTAGTTTGTGTTAGCTCTGCATTGGTCTGCTGAACTGTTTAGGGTGTACCCCGCTGTAAGCAGTTCAGCAAATGAGTAATTGAGTAAAAAAATTTATTCCTACTATTAAATACTTACCGGAAGAGCCGGTTAGCCTAGCATGGAGTCTTACACCACTTTTGGATGCCGTACTGGAGTTATGATGGGCTTTTCCCTAGTCATCAGCGCCAGGTGATGCCAAGGATTGGAGGCCTGTTCCTAAAGTTGCATGGTGGGAAAAATAAAAATTGAAAATAAAATTTTTTTATGTCAAATATTTTATTTCAGATTTTGTTGCTTTTCATGCAATATGCCTAAATTGGACAGAAGACTGAGTTGATATCCTTGTTGTTGGTCAGGGTTCAATTCCCAGGACCACCACTGTTGGGCTCTTGAGCTTAACCCTCGTTTGCTCAGTTGTATATACATGGTAATTATAAGTCGCTCTGGATATGAGCGTATGCGAAATGCCATAAACATAAATGTAAATATCCTAGTAATAGAATTGCAAATCAGAATATATGATTTTTCACATCCAGTGAGTATGGATAGAATAGTAAATTTTATATTATTCCACTAATTTCTATGGTTTTGTTCCTTTGCAGAGAACATCTGATGGCTTTGATTCGGTCCCTTTGAAGTCGTCCTCAGGCATGGAGATGGAGATGACCTAGACCTTTAAGCTGCAGTGGACAAAAGAAACCTTCGCCCTCTGAAAATCACTGCTTCTTATAATGTATAAAGGCCCATATTTTATAGACAGTTCCACCAGCATATTGATTTTTGTTTATTCAAGATTTTTTATTGAGCACAAGTCATTTGTTTGACTTTCTTTCATTTATGATGTGTGTCAATATTAATAAAGACTGAAACACATTAGAGTGGAAAATTCTTAATCACAAACAGGCTGGGAGGGTTCTGATTTGTCCAGTAGTGGAGTTTCCATGATGTCAGGTGTGATGCCCTTCTAAGAAACATGTTCTTGTGTTTTTGTTTGTTTCCAATCAATATATCCACAGCAGGATATGAGACATCTTTAACTCCATTGTTTCCCCTATATTGAGCATACAGCTTCAGATATAAAAACTTGTTTTCTGTACAGTGTGTGAGCTATAATAAGGCTTTGCTCCAGTTGGGCCTTTTCTGGTATCAAAAAAGCTGTGGGTGCTCTTTATTTGATATACAGTTATGATTTGATCTGTTGCTGTGTACAATCTGTGCATTCTGCTTTCAGAGGACCACCACAAGACCACTGCTTATTTATATTATTTGGAGCCCCAGTAACATTTCTACGAATCATCCTTTAAGTCCTTCACTGCAAAAACTGAATGCACGATTTTTCTAGTTTTTCCAAAAATAACAATATATTTCACCAAATTTAAAATTTTTAAAACGAACTCGAGACATTTATACTTAATTCAAGATTTATGTTTTCTTGTTCTATTGGCAGATAATTTTGCTCCTTTTAAGACATAAATGCTTAAAGTTTACAAAAAATATTGAAATAAGTAAAAATGTCTCAAGATAATTTTAATAATACTATATGTTATATATTATCGGGCAGACGGTAAAGGAGCATCCAGACTCGCACCAGCAGATTCAGGGACATTTTCTACACGCAAGCCATCAGGCTACTGAACTGCTGAAATAGCGGACAATTTGCAAACTCACTGTACACACTGTACATGTACACACCATTTCCTGTACAATACAGCAACTTCAGTCATTCATTTTAGTATTCTGTATTTATTCTCTCTCTATATATTTTCCAACTTATTTTAATTTTTATATTTTGACTTTATATTTTAACTACATGCAATTATTTAGGGGGCTCTGAGTGCAAGAATTTTATTGCTGGTAGTGATGTTCCATTGTTACCTGTATATGACAAATAAAACTCATTCATTTTCTAAGCCGCTTAATCCTAATTGAAGGCCGCGGTGAGGCTGGTGCCCATCTCAGCCGACTCTGGGCGAGGGTGGGTTACACCCTGGACAGCTCGCCAGGCCATCGCATGGCAACACACACAACCATTCACACACGGGCGATTTGGAACAGCCAATTAGCCTGCTGTGCATGTTTTTGGACTGTCGGAGGAAACCGGAGTACCCGGAGGAAACCCACACAAGCACGGGGAGAACATGCAAACTCCACACAGAAACAATCGAACCCAGGCCTTCTTGCTGTGAGGCGGACGTGCTAACCACTGCGCCACCGTGTCGCCCACAAATAAAACTTGAATTTAAATTTTTGTTTTAAATTTTTTGTTTTTTTAAGAGAACGTGTTTTAAAGAAGAAGAAGAAGAAGAAAGCAGTGCTGTTCGGTTATCACAGAAACATGTGATATATGTATATATATATATATATATAAAGCACCGCTGCATGAATTGACTTTTTGGGGGGCATTTTGTATTCTCGCGAGATTTGCGAGTTTGTGGCGGGGTTACCGCGCGCGGAGAGAGAGAGAGAGAGAGAGCGAGCGAGCGAGAGAGAGGGAGGTGACTTGTGCCAGGAAAGACACACGGGAGAGTCCTGAACTTAGCCGGTAAGGCGAACTCCTGAAGGACTGCTAAACTCGGGGACGTCCTGGCGACACGGGAGCGAATTTAAACCGTGTACGAGGTGAAAGGCTGCTCCTGCACGTCGCGTGCGCTCGGTTTCATCCCCTCAGTAGCCTCTTTTCGGAGGCGCGAGTCTGTGAGGCGGCCGCGGAGTTAAAGCAGAAGTTTGCGCCTGTCTGTGGGCTTCAGCTCTGCAGGAATGTCGCAGAAAGAAAGAGCCACGTTTTATCGACAGGAGGTGAACAAGACTGTCTGGGAAGTCCCGGTGCGCTATCAGAACCTCTCTCCGGTCGGTTCCGGTGCATACGGATCTGTGTGGTAAATGTTTTACTTAGTTTTTTTCTTCTCCTCAAGGGCAGAAAGGAAGAAGTGAACTCCATTCATTCCTACAGGCCCTCGCGTGCTGTTGCTGTGCTAGCTAACCAGGCTAGCTAACACACACACACACACACGCACACCAGTGACTGTGCTGGCTGATACTCGGGTGGACTGTATAAGAGCTGCAGGGTGAACAGATGAGATGTCTAGGATTGTTTTTCACTTTTATTAAGTCATGGAAGATCCAGTCCAGTGCAGACAGTCGTGCTGGGATCACTTGCTTTCTGTCAGGACCCCACTTCCTTGTCTCATGTTGATGTGATCACCTGATTGCTCTGTGATTAGGACTCAATACCTGTTGTTTTCACCCAGGGTTTACTTGTAGGAGTTTGGATCAGCGGTGATTTGCAAAAGCGTGGCTACACCTCCACCTACATTAAGATGACTGCCTGCAGGGTTCTTTCTCGTTGTCCACCCAGGGACTGAATTCTTGATCCAGAATACTTTTACTTCCTAAACGCTCTCATTTCAAGTCTCCTGATACCAGGGCAGCACGGCAGTGTCGTGGTTCGCACGTCTGCCTCACAGCAACAAGGTCCTGGGTTCGAGGGCGTTTCTGTGTGGAGTTTGCATGTTCTCCCTGTGCTCGGGTGGGTTTCCTCCTACAGTCCAAAGACATGCGTGCACATTAGGCTCAATGGCAATTTGGCTGTTCCAAATTGCCCCTAAGTGTGAATGGTTGTGTGTGTGTTGGCCCAGCAATGGTCTGGCGTGCTGTTCAGGGTGTATCCCACCTTCCCCCAGTGTCGGCTGAGATGGGCTCCGGTTTGGCAAATAAGTGAGTGAGTGAGTGGAACTATGGGATAACAATGCCCTTGTGCACAAAGTGCGTTCCATGTAGACATGATTTGCCAAAGCTGGTGTTCTATACTCAAGTAGAGTCCCTGTACAGTGCCCTGACCCTGGTTACACTAGACCTCCTCTCGCAGCAAGAATGTCCCTGGCTTGGCAAGAGCGTTTTAGTGTGGAGGTTGCATGTTCCATCTGGGTACTCCAGTTTCCTCTCACAGTCCAAAGACATGCACATTAGGCTAATTGTCTGTTCCAAATTGAACATAGGTGGGTGCATGAGTGCGAATGGTTGTGTGCGTGTTGGCCCTGTGATGTAACCTGCCTTCACCAAGTGTCGGCTGAGATAGGCTGAAGCTTCCCCGTGACTCTGACAGGCTTAAATGGTTCAGCGAATGAGCGGAACTATAGGATAACATGTCCCTTGGCACAAATTGCTTTCCATGTAGACATGATTTACAGAAGTTGATGTTGAAGAACTTGAGTAGAGCCTTGAGTAGACCAATGAAACACCTTTGGGGTGAAGTGTAATTCTGGTTGCACCGCACCTCCTCTCACAGCAAGACTTCTGGATTCGAGTCAAGGACGTCTCTGTGTGGAGTTTGCATACTGCGTGCTCCTTCCGGTTACTCCGGTTTCCTCCCACAGTCCAAAGACATGCATGCAATGAGGCTAATTGGCTGTTCCAAATTTAACCAAGGTGGAAGTGTGAATGATTGTGTGTGTGTGTGTTGGCCTGTGATGTAACCCGCCTTTGCCAAATGTCGGCTGAAACAGGCTCCAGCCTTCCCTCGACCCTAATAGGATTATTCGTCTCTGTAAATGAGTGAGTGAGTAGTCTGACACCAGGTGTTCATCAGGCTTCAGGGATCAAGCAGCTTTTGTGTTTGTACCGTTTGTACCGAGTTTGTGCAACATTACTGCTTATCGAGAACTCACTCTTATGTTTGCTGATCAGTGTCTTTAATCAAAGTGGGCATGCAGTTATTGTTTGAACACCACAACTCATTTGCTAGAACGCTCCGCTTCCCAGGTAGACAGCGTGTGTTGCACATGCCAAAGATGAATGTTAGGAGCTTACTGCTAGGCAACGGAGTAACCTGGGTTGTATTTCATGGACCTTTACATCACCCACCATTAACCTTATGTAACTGGATCTGGAGGAGATAGTATTAGGATGGAGTAGCAGCTTGCTTTTTGTCCGGACAGTCCATGAGAAATGAATAGTTGACTCGGAGCTTTGA
>JAOUQZ010000030.1:4816930-4828158 GCA_028564935.1 Neosilurus hyrtlii
TATATATATATATATATGTGTGTGTGTGTGTGTGTGTGTGTGTGTGTGTGTGTGTGTGTGTGTGTGTGTGTATATATGTATATGCATGTATATGTGTATATATATGTGTGTGTGTGTATGTATGTATATGTGTGTGTGTGTGTGTGTGTGTTTCTCTGAGAAGTGTATTATCTTTATGCTTACTTCCCACTTGAACACCTGCAGCCCTGCTCATTCGTGCAGGTATCCAATGAACCAATCACATCGCCTGAAATCTCCTGCTGTCATGGTTCGGTAAACCAATTCCTCCTGCCTCAGATTCCTGAACGGATGTAACGGATAGACCCCGATGCCGTCTTTTACTGTTGTAGTCTTACTTGTTGTAGGTTTGATGTGACAGTGTGTTCTGAGATTTTCTTTTCAAAATGGTGGCATTAGCATTGCCTTCTGGACAGAACGACCCAGTAAGACCATTCTTCCTGTTCTCGCGTGTGTATAGGGGTTCCAATTAAATACCATGTGAGCTTTTTACCTGTAATGTTTTACTGTCACCAGTACTAGGCTCAGTGTTAGAATAAGAGTAGATGCACCTAGAATGAATCGAGTATATGTTGGTTTCTGTGCACTTATGAATCTGACTTTACAATTTGTGTGTTTATTGCTTCCAACTTGAAACTCGCTGTGTTGCAATAAATATATTAAAAGAAATGTTTGTTTATTTATTTATTAATTACATGTATATCATGTCTTGGTTTTTTTCCAGCTCGGCGGTTGATGATAAGACAGGTTTTAAGGTTGCTGTGAAAAAGCTCTCAAGGCCGTTCCAGTCCATTATCCATGCCAAAAGAACCTACAGAGAATTGCGGCTTCTCAAACACATGAAACATGAGAACGTAAGTGCATGTGTTGCATTAATGCTTCTCGGTCGGTTAAACCTCAGGACTTGTAGGTCCTTTTATCATTGAAATTTTTGTGTCGTTTAGTATTTAAGCTTATAATGTAAATAAAAAAGTGACTTTTATTAATTTAATCTATTTCACAAAATGAATCAAACTCTTATGAGCTGATTTAAATAAAAATACATTTGGTAAAGATTTGTTAAACTGCATTTTTAAGAACGACTTAAATCTTATCTTGTTAAAACGATTCAGACGTTGAAGGTTAAGGGCCTTGCTCAAGGGGCCCAACAGGGGCAGCATAGTGGTACTGGGATTTGAACCCCCAACCTTCTGATCAGTAACCACTCAGCCACTACTGTCAAGTACACTGTCCAGTAGTTTAATACAGTTGCTTTTACCAGCCAATCCTGTTGGAATTTTTACCACCCAGCTAGAACTTTTTATGGTTTCTTCAGCAGTGCTGGGTGGACAGAGGCACAGGGGATTCGAACAATCTCTTGATCATGAGCCCAGCACCATAACCACTACACCACCGGCCCCACAATGCAGTTGTCGAGGTGTTGTTTTTTTTTTTTTTTTTTTTTTAAATAAAGATTAAGTTGTCAACCACTACGCTACATTTACCAGTTATTCTCCGAGCTGGAGCCAAAAACGTGGTGCTTCTCTGTCACTTTGCTGCTTCCTCTTCCCTTTTCTCTTTTCCTTCTTCTTCATCGTGTTTCTATGTTGTAGATGTTTTTTGAGAGGAGAATGTGTACGCAGGTTTTGCCTTTATTAGAACAAATAAGAATTTAATTAAACATTAGACTTTTAAAAATTAAAAAGTGATCACAGAGGGATCAAACAAATTCCGCGCCGCTCGTGAAAGTTGTACAGATGCCACACTGGAGACTTGTATTTTGTTCATACGGCTTTAAGATCAGATGGGAAGTGAACCATTGCAGCTTCCTGTTTTGCTTAATGGGATTGTGTTGGACCTGCTTTATGCTGACAAACAGCATATGATTTGACCTCGTGTTTCATTTTGCGGACTGAATTTCTGTCTATAATGTACATTGTAGGCGGGGCGTCGGTGCTTGATTAATTGTACGTGCTTCTATGGAGCTGTGTTCCTGACAGAGATGTCAGAAGCTGTGCTGAGCTGTGTTGCAGTGCGAGCAGTTTGACTTTAAATTATACAAGGATTTTATGGGTTTGTGCATGTTGGTGATAATAACGTTACCAGAAGAGATAATGTTGCACGCACAGACCACACAGAAGCCACGCTGGTTAATCTGTGGCAGCAGCACACAAAACCACCATATTGCTTATTTTCTCTTAAAAACCTCAAAATATTAAGTAATAAATACATATAGAGACATGATAGAGGCTGTCTGGTATTACAGAAATAGGAACAGCAACTGGTGATCGTTGTTACATCTTTTGAAAAACCTATCAGCTGATTTCTTTATAAAACTTCATGTGTTCTTAAGAGAACCCGCTATATGCACGCACGCCCCCGCCTTCCACATCAGCCAGCTGTTTCACTTCCTGCGGTAGAATCCAAAGGTTGGATGGATGGTTTCAGGAAACTGGCTATGGCTTAGAACCTCATGACAGACAGTTTCATTTACTATACAACAAACTTAAATCAGAACAGGTGCATGTGTCTGTAAGATTAACATGTTGTAGTGTATCTACTTCTATCCTGAACCTGATGGACGTCTTACCTTGTATTTATAAAAAAATAAAAAATAAAACATTTTCAGTACACTAACACTGTAGGAGCTCCTCAGTGAGAGACATGATTTCATCGATCACTAAGTCAACGTGTGTGGGATCTGAAGCTGAAGCGTAGTCGTGGTTCTCAGGGATTATTTTATCCTGCTCATATGGAGTCAGTCGTTCCTGGCCTCATATCCTCTCCTAAAACTTTGGTCTTGAAAGTGGGACCAGTGTGGGGCCGTTCCTTTTTTTAACACTAGCCTCTTCAGCAGTCGCCACGAATGCTCGTTATATAGCTCGAGACAATGAGCTCATCCATGACTTGCAGTCGAGGTGTAACTGGTAAACACATGCATACACATTAAGGTAAAGTCTGTTGGGCTTTTACACCCAAGCCCACTGGTTTGTCAGGCCGAAACTTATCCCCGGTTTCCGTAGCGTGAAGCAACTAGGAGTTCAACTCCTCCTGGATGGGATACTAGTCCAGTCGCAGGTTACCTTCCCTTACCCTAACTTGTGGTTAAGATCTTGCCCAGGGGTCTAACGGGGATTCAAAACCACAGCCTCCCTGTTATGAGCCCAGTAGCCAAACCACCACACCACTGGCCACACACACCCACCAGTTTATAATATATCATACATATGTAAACACTGCTCCCTGTACAAGTATGCTCCCGTGTGTGGGTGCGCGCACATGCTCGTGTGATGTCTGCCATCTTCAGCTCTTGATAATCTTTAAGCTTTAATAGTAATAGACGACTCAGACAGTCATGGAGTGAAAGCTGTGTGAAAAAAATATATCATTAATCCATCAAGGACAGATCCACCAAGTTTAAGGATTGTCTGTGTCTGTATGTGTGTCTGTGTGTGTGTATAATGTTTGTATGTATGTTTATGTGCGCACACGCACTAGCTTTACTGTAGGATTCTTGTTTCGTGTGTGAACACTGCCACTGTGTGTAGATTGAAGTGGAAATCGAGCGTATCTGGCCATGCACAGCAGGCAGTTTGCAGTTTTCTGTGTCTAGTGTTTAGAAAGGTTGTGAATTCTCCTGTGTGTGTCACGTTTTAGTGGATACACAAACTAGACAATAAAGAATCTTAATAATGCGTATTGCTTTTACAGGTAATAGGCCTGCTGGATGTTTTCACACCTTCGACCAGTCTGGAGGAGTTCAGCGATGTGTAAGTGGCTCTCACACTCGTTCTTCTTTATTTAACCATAAGTAATATTAGACATGCGGCACATAGTTTACTGAACACTGATGTTCATATGGATCATGTGTTGAAGTTTATTTACTCATTCATTTTCTCGTTTGTTGAACCGTTAAATCCTACTATTAGGGTGGTGGGAAGGCGGGGTTCATCCTGTCACAGGGCAACTTGCACAACCATTCACACACACTCACATCCGAGGGAATTTTGGAACAGCCACTTTCAGGACTGTGGGAGGAAACTAGGTACATGGATTAACCCCATGTTAGCACAGGGAGAACATACAAACTCCACACAGAAACACCCTTGGACTCGAACCCAGGACCTTTCCTACTGTGAGGCGGACGTGCTAACACCACCGTACCGACTGTTATTATTATTATATTATGTATATTAATATTTGATATTATAAATAAATAATAATTTATATATTATATGAAAAGTAGTTTGTAATTTTTAAGAAAGTTATGTTGTATTATTTATTAGAGAAGAAGGGTCCACATGTGTTTTGGGTGCATGGGCTTATGTTTTTACCTTTTGATCCTGGTTAATGGGGCATGACACTCCAGACAGGCCTAGGACAAAAGTGGTGATACTATATGTTATACAGTATTTCTCTTCAACATCAGAATTAGGAACCCTCTTATGATGGCCGTTTGCAAATTAATATCAGCATATGTATTTACTTTCATGGCATTCGGCATCTCGTTTATACAACAGAGCAGTAGAGGGTTAAGGGTCTTGTTTAAGTGCTCAGCAGTGGCAAATTGGCAGTGCTTGGATTTGAACTCGAGATCTTCCGAACAGTACCTATCCAGTGAGCGATCACTGCCCTATGGCCAAAAGTTTGTGGACATCGTACATCACACCCATATGTGTATCTCGTTCTAGATTGCCCCCATTGGCTGTTAGAATAACTGCCACTCTTCTGGGATGGAAATATGGCTGTGAGAATTTTCGTATTCAGCCACATGAGCATTAGTGAGTACAGGCGCTGTTGTCAGGAGAGGAGGCCTGGGGTGCAACTAGCATTACACTTCATCCCAAAGGTGTTTAATGGGTCAGGGCTATGTACAAGACTCTACTTGAGTTCTTTAACACCAACAATGGCAAGTCATGTCTTAATGGAATGCACTTTGTGCATAGGTGCGGTGTTATGCTGGAACAGGGCTGAGTCCTGTAGTTCCACTCACTCATTTGTCGAACCATTTAATCATATCTGGATTGCAGGGAGGCTGGAGCCTATATTAGCTGACACTGGGCGCAGAATCGGTACACCCTGAACAGCTCGCCAGATCATCACAGGACAACATACACTCAACCGTTCACAATCACACATAGGGAAAATTTGGAACAGCCTATTAGCATAACGGAAACCGGAGGGAACCCATGCAAGCGCGGGAAGAACGAGTAAACTCCACACAGAAACGCCCGAGAACGGATTTCGGACGGATTCACCGTACTGCCCCTGTAGTTCCTGTGAAGGGAAATTGTATTTCAACAGCGTGTAAAGAGGGCTTGTACAAACAATTGTGTATCTTCCCCTTTGTGGCAACAGTTTGGGGAAGAATGCTCAGGTGTCCACATTATTTTGGCCATATTGTGTCTTCAGTTGCCTTAAATGTCCTGCCTGGCTTTCAGATAATTTTTCACTTAATATTATTACAGTGAAGAGTGGGTGTGAACACACTGAGCCAGTCAGCACCATACAATGTGGCTCGACCTGAACCTCGTCCAATTTGACTGAATTCCTGCCTTACTTGAATTCATTATCTGACTGTTCTCATAAACAAAACAACATCCTTGGAGTTTGATATTCCTGATGTCAATGTAGAGAAAACAAGACATGGAATAGAAATTTTTAACACTCAGTTTAGGGGTGAAATGTAGAAACTCAGTGGAAAATGCTGTAGCTGAGGTACGTGGCACATAAACACACAACAGATGACTAGCCAGACGTGCCATGCATGCTACTAGAAACAGCAGCAGTTCAAGAAAGTGCCGGGGTGTTACTGTAAGAGTGCATGACTTGCTGTGGAATCTGCTTCTGCTGAAAACATAGCTGTTTGGATTCACCTCACTGAACAAAGGGCGTGTATGTGCAGCACTCGTCCTGTTTCACCCTGCGTTCTGTACTGGGAAAGAAAGGTGATTATAGTACATGAGGGGGAAAAACAACAGGTGCCCTTCATATGCATACCACTGTTTCCCGTACCTGATTACTGAACAGGGTGAACTTTCAAGTGTGTGTGTTTGTGTGTGTTCATATGAAAGGTGGTTGTATAAAATTAGATTAATTGTGTGTGTGTGTGTGGGTGTGTGTGTGTGTGTGTGTGGTTGGAGTGTGCATTTGTATCTGTGATGCTTGCTGTTGGTGCTGGTGTGGGAGAGAATGCGGTATTTATTTTGTTTATTGTTTCAGATACCTTGTGTGCAGAGGGTGTGGAAAATCTGTCTGTGAGCTTAAGCAGAATTTATTTTAATCCTTGCTGTGCAGTGCCAGGAAGGTTCTGTTTCATATAATTCCATTGACCCTGTACATGTCGACAATTAGGGCTGAATAATCTGTTGAACAGGATGAATCATCTGTTTGGGGCTTGTTCTTAGTTGCTGCAGGTTCGCGAGCAACAGAAACAGATGAGTTTCAGGGAAGTGATCAGTAAATCACACGTTTGATTCTGCAACGTAATTAAGTCAGCACAGCTTGGGTTGACTTCAGTGCAGGGCCTCCATGTGTGGGAGTTAATGGAAGTAGCCACTACAGTACTAAGCTGCTGACTCATACTTTTGCACCACTTTTTTTATTTATTTTAAAATTTTTTTTACATTTCAGAGTGTTAGTTGATGCATCTATTCTCAGGCACTGTCAGAATTAAGTGTGGGGACAGACAATTATCATGTTTACATCTCTGTGCATGTTCAGTGAACAATAATCAGAAGCTTTCAGGCTTTCTTGTCAAATCTTGTTAAAAACTAGATGCTCAATTCATCCACCCATTATCTGTAGTGCTTATCTGGGCGAAACTTGAGCCAATTCCACCAACTTCAGGCGAGAGGTGAGGTACACCGTGAACAGGCCGCCAGTCTATAGGGCAGTGGTGGCTCACGCACACAACCACTTCACCCATTGTGCATGTCCTTAGACTGTGGGAGGAAATCCAGAAACCAGAGTGAACCCAGAGTAAAGCTACTCAAGCACAGGGAGAACCACACAGAAAGACTCTTGTCTGAGATTTGAACCCAGAACCTCATTGCTGTGAGGTTCTATGCAGTTGCATTTGTATAGCAGCACTTTTCACATTGGATGTTGTTGCTAAGCTTCCAATCCCTAACGAGAAAGCTAGTGGCAACAGTGGTATGGATATTATTTTTATATGTGGGAGTTTTTATGTTGTTGGTTGTTTGGATGAAGTCCAGAAGATGACTTCATACTCTGCTGTGATTGGCAGGTACCTGGTGACTCACCTGATGGGTGCAGATCTAAATAACATAGTGAAATGTCAGAAGCTGACGGATGACCATGTGCAGTTCCTTATCTACCAGATCCTTCGAGGACTAAAGGTAAAGCAATGTGCATCATGTAAATATGTTGTAAGAGTAAACGTTTTTATGTTCACAAACATGTTTTCCACTTCTTTTGAATAATTACTTTTTTTATTTAAATCTTTTATTATTTTAATTTAAATTTTTTAAACTTTGTGTTCTGTGTTGCAGTACATCCATTCAGCAGACATCATTCACAGAGTAAGAATTTTTTTTTTCTGGACATTTTTACTGAAACTGTATCCTAGTGGGAATGGTATAAAATAAAATGTCTTCTGCACCTGTTTTGGTGCTCACCCCTGAATTCAAAATACAGGACGACCCCCCCTTAGAAGAAGAAATTTTTTTCTACCATTTCCCCCTTTAGGCCATTTTTAAAAATTCTTTGTTTTGCAAAAATTTTTGCAATTTCAATTCGCCATTTTATTTCTGCTGGTCCTAACTTCACGAGTGCAGAACAAATTTCTATACCGGCACACTTTTTGTGCCAAGCTGGTCCTTTTGTCGCCCTCTCATGGCAGCTATTGTAACTACATTATTTACACCTGTGCATGCGTACTTGCTCGTTGGAAGTATCTCTGCGTCCAGCCGATGTTTCGAATCCAGCGATATACACAGTGCTTGCATGTACAAATGTCTATTGGAAGTGATACTATTGATACTATGTTTTAATACCACCCTCAGAGGCGAGGTAAAAGGGGAGGTCTATAAAGATATTTTTAGGGCAACCTTCTTTTTGAATGTTTTGTAAAACCTTGTGACAGTATGTGTCACTGATCTGTTTAAAGCAGGAGTTTCAACAGAATATACAGAGTATGACTACGTGTACACCATCAGCTCAGGACAGACTACTGTATTCAAATGATTAAATATTTAAATCAAAGCACTAGTTCAGGCTTCTTTAAGAATGCAAGAAACTGCAAAATAATATTTTTATTTGATGCTTTCTTGTGTATATAGAAAAAATAAAATTCCTGTTCTTAAAATCATTTCCCCCCCTGTTTCCTATCTTGGGTTTACATATTAGAAATCATCCAAACAAGGAATAAAACAAAGAATGGCCTTACCTTAATATGGGAGGTTTTTTGGGTCACCGTATATTATGTAAGGACGTCCGTCTCACAGAAAGAAGGTCCGAGCGAGAGTGTATAATGTATGGTAGCACTTTCAACCAGGCGACTTAAGACTAGTTATAATCGCTTCTATTTATTTACAAAATTCTTTTGCTATTTTGCCCAAAAATTTTTTTTTCTTCCCCTTAAATAAATGCTTCTGAAATGATTCTCTGTTCCTCCCAGGACCTGAAGCCCAGTAATTTGGCTGTGAATGAAGATTGTGAACTTAAGGTAAGTCCATTGTTTGGTCTGGCTGTTTCCTTGGTGTAGTTTTAGATATAACAAATCAGACAATAAGGAAATTTTAGTTTCCAAATGATATTTCCTTTCCAAGATTGAAATCAGAACTCTGTATTCCTCCGGTGTTTCTCTTGCAGATTCTTGATTTTGGCTTGGCGCGGCATACGGATGATGAAATGACGGGATATGTTGCCACCCGGTGGTACCGTGCTCCGGAAATAATGCTGAACTGGATGCACTACAACATGACAGGTAGTGAGGAATTCTCTTCCATGTGCAGTTCTTAGTTTCTCAGGGCATGAAGATATGATGATTATTATACTGGGGGGAAATGACATGCCTGCTTTAATAGCGCAAATTACTTTAGTGACCATTGCTGTAACATAAGAGCATTTGGTCTGCTGAGTACTTTGAACTACACCACTAGATTATATACAGATTTTCTTCATTTAAGAAATGCATGATTATTTGCCTGCTCTACACATTCTCATGCTGGCTGTCCCCCCCAGTCTTGAAACGACAATTGGCTTTTAATGCTGGCTAATACTTCTGTGTTGATGTGTATTTGTGTTGAAACACTTTGTGTGGTGTATTGTAGTGGTGCACCAAGCTACCAATGTGCATTCCTTCAAACGCCTTTTGATGGAATTGGTTGAGGTGGGAAGGTGTGTCAGGTGTGTAGCAGGAAACATGACAAGATGATCTCTGGGGCAGCCATAGCCTAATGTTTAGAGAAGTGGCTTTTGGACCAAAAGGTCGTTGGTTCGATTCCCGAACCAGCAGGAAAAAAATCTGTGGCGGTGTGGGAGTGAGCTGCACCTTCCCTTCCTCCACCATAATGGCTGAAGTGCCCTTGAGCAAGGCACCTAACCCCCAACCGCTCTCCTGGCACCCCCACTGCCACACACTTTCCTCATTTTCCTGGGTTTCCTCCGACTACTCCAGTTTTGTCCCTTAGTCTAAATACTCTTAGGCTAATAGGCTGTTCCAAATTGCCCCTGTGTGTGTGTGTGTGTGTGTGTTGCCCTGTGATGGACTGATGAGCTGTTCAGGGTGTTCCCTGCCTGTGCCTCGTGCCAACTGAGATGGGCCCCATGACCTTAATAGGATTATTTGGTTTGCCAAGTTAAGTGAGTTTTATGGCTTTAAAAATGAAATGCATGGCGTTGACGGTTTTTATCCTGCGAATAATTAGCATAGTTGTATCCCCTACTTTGTTTCTTCTCCATTCATGCAGAGAGCTTAACTTTGATTTAGTTAATGTTGTGTTGCTCTGTGACACATTCTTGTTCGCCTTCCAGTGCACAATGCACTAATCTATTCACAGATATGCGAGCACAGAAGTAAAAGCCATGCAAGCAGTTTTTTGTTGCGGAAGACTGTAGAAGTACACTCGAGCATGCAGATTTTGGTTGGAAAAGTTTCAGATCCATCATTCATGGGGAAAATAAATAAACAGTGGCGCATTAGCTTCATGTTGTGCTGATGTGTTCTTTCCTGGCTTTATTTTTCCAGTGGATATTTGGTCTGTTGGCTGCATTATGGCTGAGCTGCTGACGGGGAAAACGCTGTTCCCTGGCTCCGACCGTATCCTTCAACCTTCTAAACACCATGCAGCCAAACTGAAGCATTTGGCTTGTGCTTGTTTGAACTTGCTAGCTTGTATGTGTATAAGTAGGAATATTTCTGAGTCTTCCCCTAGGCTACTGTGCAGTCAGTATGTTGCAGTGCAGTAGAAAGCGTGTTCCTGTGCAGCGTTAGCCTCACCCTGTGGCTGTTCACCGCAAAGAGTGCTAATAAGGAAATGTGATCCACACTTCTGAAAAGAGCGACAAGCAAGCCTTGCAAGGAATGCCATGCCTGTTTCTCCTGCACCACTTTATCTTTTCTTTTTTTTCTGGTGTCACTTTTTCTACCTCCTACATTTACCACAGTTTTTTTGTCCCACAGATTTACATGTCTCAACTACATGTTTCTTAATACCACCGATGACTGAAGCTTGTTCTTTGGTAGGCTGAACATACTGGTATATACCTGGGACTGGTTTTTGGCTCTGGGCAAGCCTTTGCTGTTTATTGCTGATTGTAATACATTGTTCTTCACAAATACGTCTGCTTGAAATAGACTGTACATTTTGCAGTATAGTAAGATGAAACTCAGTGATGGTTGGAACACAGTTATTTATTTGTGTGTGTGTTGGCATAATGCAAAATTGATTTTATTAATTTAAACCATGTCTTAATTCACTCTGTAATTTTTCATCCTGTACAGTGTAATGTTATGATTTCACTAATATGAATTTTTTACTTTTAGTTACTTCCCATCATCAGAGTTCCAGCAGTGAATGCTGGTGCAACAAAATCCATCTTCACGTCAGCTCCTAACCTTTTTTTTAATATATATGTATGTATGCATGTGTGTGTATGTGTGTATGTATGTATGTGTGTGTGTGTGTGTGTATATATATATATATGTATATATATATATATATATATATATATATATATATATATATATATATATATATATATAT
>JAOUQZ010000030.1:4828258-4849975 GCA_028564935.1 Neosilurus hyrtlii
TATATATATATATATATATATATATATATATATATATATATATATATATATATATATATATATATATATAAAATTTAAAAATTCTAGGGTTTTTTTCTGACCCCAAGGTTCACATTCATCGTGGATGGAAATAGTGTTTTTTCTTTTTCTTTTTTCCTTCTTGCTCTTCTTCTAGCAGCTACATTATGCAGCCTCTTATATCCTCCCCGTGTGTGGCAGCAGTGTCTCTGTTTTTCCTTTATATTCCAATGTAGACATTGACCAGCTGAAACTTATCATGCAGCTCGTCGGAATTCCAGGACCTGAGATGTTGATGAAAATGTCATCAGAATCTGTGAGTGGTAATGCTTGGAGGATGCTACACTGTGTAGGCTTTGTCACACAAAGCCGATTCGTTGTGTTTTTGATTTGTACACTTAAATTTTCTTTTGGACTTCACCGACAAGAAGCTTTTTCCTGCAGCATGTTTTCATATTCTTGCATAATCTGTTGTATAGCTTCTACATGTAGCCTTCTGTATTTTTCTACTTGGCTTTAGATGATGGCCTTGCAGTGGCAATGAAGGCGATGCAGAACAGAATAATGGCACGTCGAATGTTGTAATATTGTCAGGGGTGTAGCAATTTTGCAAAAATACCCCAACTTTAAGTCACTTCATTAATGTCACATATTCTTGGGTTTAATTTTGTTTCTTAAAATGTAGACATTAAAAATTTAGAAAAAGACTTCATAAGTTTGTTACATATAAATATAACACTACTGACAATATTACAACATTCAGCCATTGTTCTGTTTTGCATCGCCTTACAGATGTTAAACTTTGCACATGTTTAGGTCTTGTTGACCTCCATCTGGTGTCATACTGTTGTACCTGTAACTAAAACAGCTTGCAATATAATGCAGAAACATTACCATCTCACTTTTGGTACCATTTTTTTAAACAGGCAGTATGCTTACATTGACTGATAATTGTGCAGAATAGAAACAATGCACTATTTTATTGCATCCTAATGGGAAAATAGGGAAGGCTATGTAAAGAGCATAATGTTTACCAGCAGTACTGTGCTACATGCTTTACTAATTTTCTCAAGATGTACGCTGTGGTGATTTTCAACCATGATTTGATACTTGGCTTTGTGATTTTAATAAATTCATTAACACACTTTTTTTTTTTATATATCTTAGCTGTGCTGGTGACAGCTGTGTTTTCTCTGGGAATGACCGTAATGCACAGTTTCAAGTATAAACAGATGTTCTTTGCAGCATTGTATCTTGTTTGCGCATGTCCAACCTCTGTGTTGCTTTCTCTGTCTCTTTCCTTTCTTTTCCTCCTATATAGGAGACGATCAAAAGCAGGTAATTTGTAAAATGTGTGCTATAAGCCCTTGACCTGGTTGTCATAGATATAAACCAGCTACAGCAGATAATGCGGCTGACAGGAACTCCCCCTGCCTCTCTAATAAGCAGGATGCCTAGCCATGAGGTGAGCTTTCTGTGGCCTCTGCTCCATGCACAGTTCTTTTAATAATTCATATTTTTAAGTGCGCAGGCCTGCTCATGCTCATAAGGCAGTATTGTTTTCCTTTATGCTGTAACTTAATTGCCAGTAATTGTAGAAAGGGGAAAATGGTTTTCATAGAAATGCAGTCATTTGCTGTGATTGTGAAAGGGCATCAGCAAGAGGGTCATGAATGAATATTATTAGTTTTTTCCATATTTGGGTAATCCTTGATTTTGCTCTAACATTATCCCTGAATGTTCAATCAAACAAATCTGATACGTAGCATGTCTTCTGGAGAATTTTAGCTTTCTCATGCTCTCGCATTGTGATTGGACTGTGATTCTGAATCTGATTTGATGTGTAACTGATGTGTTTTTAAAAAATGGAAGCCATGGATGTTATCAAAAGCCGGTTGCATTCTTGCATTTATTATGCAGTGCTGCATGCTAATAAGTCACAGCATGTGTATAAAAGTTTTTTGGGGGGAAAATATGATGCAAGCATTTAGTCCTACATCTGAAGAGAGTATATGGAGATTGAGAGGAAACAGCAGCCACATTCTATCATACACTATACAGTCAAAAGTTAAGGACATTTGACCGTCAGACCCACCTGGAGCTTCTTCCCAAAGTTGGTGCCACAAAGTTAAAAGCACAAAGTTGTACAGAATGTCTGCTGTTGGGTTACAATTTCCTTTCACTAGAGCTAAGAGATACAAAGCTGTTCTAGCATGACGGTCCCTCCTGCACACACAGTGAGCTCCATGAAGTCAGGCCTTGCCAAGGTTGGAGTGGGGGAAAGTGAATCGCTTGCACAGAGCGCTGACCTCAACCCCACTGAACACGTTTGGGAAGAACTAGAACTCTAACTGCCCCTGGTGTCCCCGCCTGACCTTAATAATGCTCTTGTGGATGAATGATCACAAATCCCCACGGCCCACACTCCAAGATCTAGCGGACAGACGTCCCAGAAGAGAGAAAGTTATTAGAACAGTAAGGAGGAATGGAACCTGGAGTCCTGTGATCGAGAAACAAATACAAGTGTTAAGGTCAAGTGTCCACAAACTTTAGGTCACATACTGTATCTTTAAATAATTGGTCTGAGATCATAAAATTCATGCTGTAAATCATCTAGCTCTAAAAAATAAGGCATCTTAGGCTTTGCTTTGCTATGCCCTACCCTACCCCCCCAAAACTCTGCAGATTTTCTTATATAATACAGCTTTTGTGTCCTAATCTAGTCTCTTTAGAATGGGTGACTGCAAGTATAAATAGCTTAATCAGGATCATCTTTGCCTAAATTTTACACCTGTATCCCTAACACCATGCTTACCCTTAAATAACAATTACTCCTCTTTTACAGGCCAGGAATTACATTAATTCTCTGCCACAGATGCCCAAAAGGAATTTTGCTGATGTATTTATTGGGGCCAATCCGCTGGGTAAGATATTACGTGTAGTGACTGTGACATTTCCTGACATTAATTAAATTATTTCTTTTTATTTATGCATAGGGATGCAAAATCTAAAAGAACTTTTTAGAAACACTATTAACCAAGAATTTTGATCCCTGATTTATGAAGCATGGTTTTGAAAATAATTTGGTTCATACATTAGATGCTGAATCATCTGTTCCCTTGTTACATTTGAAAAACATTAAATGAAATACTGCATCCTATAATAATCATTGCATTTCTTGCATGTGTATCTAGTTTATTTTGATGTGGTGTACAAACAACCCAGGCCATTTATTTCATGCGCTAAATAAACAGATGTGCAGGTTACCTTTGTCGCTCTACCCTGATTGTTGATTAAAGTGTCTGTCCTGTCGTAGCTGTGGACCTCCTCGAGAAGATGCTGGTTTTGGATACAGACAAGCGAATAACTGCAGCTGAAGCTTTGGCTCATCCATACTTTGCACAGTATCATGACCCAGATGATGAGCCAGAAGCAGATCCCTATGACCAGAGTTTTGAGAGTCGGGAACTAGAGATCGATGAGTGGAAACGTAAGTCGTGACTGCAGATCGCTGTGATTTACCTGAGGGTGGGGGTGAGGCATCAACCGCATTTATTTATTTAATTATATATAAATGTAATGATGTAAAGATTTACCAGACTGCAGACTCTATATAAATATGAACCTAGCAAGGTACAGGGTGATTTTAAACAGGCCTTTTGAGTCATTGTTGTTTTTTTTTTTTTTATATAAATTCCATAATTTATATAAATGTGTAATTTTGTCAACCAGAATTGTGATTCATCACAGTACAGTCTAAACATTGTTTAGTATACAGCTCAGAAAAACTGGGCATGCAGTACCTCTGTCAATGTGAATGTGTACATTTTGTATAATATCTTTGAAATCAGAGCTCTCATATACCATCCGCATGTATATACATGAATATGTGTGGAAAAGTTTACATGCATGATGAGTTGCACAAAAATGTGCATAAATTAACTACATAGAGTAGGATTATGCAATATTGGAGTTCAGTTTCAAACCGGACAACATTGATCCACTTCCCTTATTACCATTGTGTAACATGTACATGTGAAACAGGACTCCCCAGGAATCGCTGGCTGTCCTCAGGCTAATGACTAGAATCGTATCACATGAACATGATGCGTGCTTGCTAAACCTAAAAAACCCTTATTAAAAATTAGAACCACGCTTAAAAATTGAACCGCACACAAAATCTCAGTGTCGGGGGTTAAAAGGATTTTTGTGTGTTTCTACTTAGCTTTTGCAAATTGCTTTTCTCAGGAACCTTTGAAGGTGATCTCTACATTCCATATATGGTTAAATGTGGGCATATCTGTGTTTACCCGAACACTGTACTCAGATTGTGGCAACGGACAGCTGGTGTTGTTTACACTACACTGCTGACACATGTGCAGATGATATACCAGGTTTATTGTGCATAGCAGACATATCAGACTTCACAGTGTTGCGGTGTTGTGCAAGAAACTGATTCGATCAGACTCTTTACAGTGCTGATGAAATGTAGGCCCTGATTTCCTTAATATTGTATCATATGCACATATTGTGTTCATATCGGTGTAATTGGGTATGGAGAATTCAGTGTAGGCTGTAACACTTTGTTTTTCGTCCCTGCACAGGTCTGACCTATGAGGAAGTCATCAGTTTTGAGCCGCCTGCCTTTGATGTGGATGAAATGGAATCGTGAGAACCGTACAGGATGGGAACTTCAGCAGTCTTTCAGCTTTGTTTGTTAGTACTGTAATGTTCCATAGTTCTCTAACCAGACCGACAGTATGACTTTTAAGTGCCTGCCACTTTATTTTCTTTGTTGTAGTCTTTTTAAAAGGTTTTGTACAGTATATATAATAAAATGGCATCTACTGAATTAGGGAGCAAAACATATTAGGGCAGAAAAAGGGACACATTTCATGAGGGTTATAAGTGGAATCTCCGGTTGAGTAGCATTTGCGCTGATACTTCTGCTATGTTTCTATTCCTTTGTCAGATTATTGAACAGATATTCTAACATTTTTTTAAGCACGCATACTTACAACTCGCAGCATAGCTTTATAATTATTACACTATGTGGCAATGCAACTTAATTAGTCTGTGGATTGGACATTACAAACATGATTTTAACAGGAAGAGTTCACTCTCTCACTTATTTGCCGAACCGCTTAATCCTACTAGGGTCACGGGGAGGCTGGTACCTTTCTCAGCCTACACTGGGCGAAGGCTGTGTACTCCATGAACAGCTCGCCAGACCATTGCAGGGTAACACACACAAATATTCATACTCACATTTACACCAAGGGGCCTGTTAGCCTAATTTTATGTCTTTGGAATGAGGGAGAAAACCAGAGTACCTTGAGGAAAACCAGAGTACCTTGAGGAAAACCTCGCTAGCGCAGGGAGAACATGTAACTCCACACAAACGCCGAACCCGTGAATCGAACCCAGGATCTTCTTGCTGTAAGGCGGGCAAGTTAACCACTACGCCATCGTGCTGCCCCACTGGAAGAGATGTTTCTTTAATCGGTCTGAATTTTCTCCGAAGGCATAATTACTTGGTATCATTGATATGACCGATATCATCTTAAATATTTTTCCCCCAAGTGAAATACTGTTTCTGTTGCTATTTAAAGTGTTTTCACCTTAATAGGAAAACATACTCCTGCCACCAATATCTTATTTAACATTTCCTGAATAATTTTTGCTAAGAGTAAAACTAGCTGGCTAGATCCCTGACTGATTTCGGTTTTAAATAAAATATAGGTTTCATTTTTACTGTAGATATAAAATATTTACATTTTATTTTTTGCTGGTATATTTTAGAAGCAGGTACTGAGATCTGTGACACCTCAAGCTACACGCTTATGTTTTGTTGAACAGTTCATTGCATGTGCATTAATTCACCATTAAAAGCTTTGCCAGAGATATTGGTTGATTCAGGGGTAAACCCTGTAGTATTCCCCAGAAACTTTTGTTTCTTGTGTGCCATTTAGTTTAAGTTGAGTGACTCTACCATTATCTGGAAGACTTCATTGGCACCAGTGATGAGGTTATTCTTGTAGTCTTTTACATCTTCTGTTTGTTTTATGGTGTGTTCACTCTTCAGAGTTGTCACTGTGTGCAAGAGAGAATTGGGGAGAATGTAACTGCATGATGTGAATGGGGTGTTTCTTGTGCATTTTTTCAGCTGGTATTTGAGAAATTATTAAATGAATGTCAATATTGTACCAGTAAGAGATATTTATATACTGCAGAGGGGATTAACTGGAGTGGCTGCTTGTCTGCTTTATTTCCTACATCAGACTGTAGAGAATATAATCAAAAACATTGTTTATTAAAGAAAATAAAGCCAGATATTTTTCAGAGATGTGGGGTTTCATTTGTCAAGCAAGACCAAATATGTATAGTGATAATAAATAATGGTTGTTTTTATTTGATTTATACATACAGGCATATTACATGTTCTACCAGATGTAGACAATACAAATCAAAGCTATAGTGAAAAATGTAGCTGTTGTTTTAAAAAAAATTGTACAAGTCTTTATTGCATGCAAATTAAACAATTATACTTAGATGATTTGGGGCTGGTGTTATAGAGAACCTATGTATTTAAGGCTAGGTATGGTAAGTGTGTTGGGCTTTTTACACCCAAGCCTACTGGCTCATCAGGCTGGAGCTGATCTCCGGTTTCAGTAGAGTGAAGCGACTAGGAGTTCAACTCTTCCTGGCTGAAGTGCTAGTCCATCGCAGGTTACCTTCCCAGTATTCTTTCTGGTACCCATTTATACTGCACTCTCGTGCATAAGACCTTGCCCAGGGGTCTAATGGGGATTCGAACCCACAACCTCTTGATCATAAACCCAGTACCCCAACCACTTCACCAGTGCCCCCACCTTTCAATGTTAAATTGTTTATTATTTGCATTATTTAACTGTGACACATTTCGCTTAAATATTTTGTCGATTATAAAGCATTAATTATTACACTGTATTCAAGCAAAGCATAGGGGAGGCTGGAGCCAATCTCACTGGACACCGGGTGAAGGCAGAGTAAACCCTGAGCAGTTCGCCAGACTATCCCAAGGCCAACGCACACAAACATTCACACCTAAGGGCAATCTGGAACTGGAAGAGCCAATTAGCCTAATGTGCATGACTTTGGACTGTGGGAGGAAACCAGAGTACCTGAAGGAAACCCGCGCGAGCATGGCTAGGACATGGAAACACAGAAACACCCAAGCCTGGGATTTGAAACCAGGACCTTTTTGCTGTGAGGCAGACATGCTAACCACTACGGCACCATGTAAAACATGGTTTTGGTTGCTGCACAGCCACAACACTGAAGACTGAAGCCCTGTTCCTTACAGCAGGCGGATAAAGTTTGGTGGGGAAAAAAAAGTCTAATTCTTAAAAAAAAAAAAAAAAATCTTACCTTCAGATACTTTTTATTCCACATTTGTTGAGTAAGGCTAGATTGAACAGAAAAACTGGCCAGCTACCATCAGAAGTTAACTTAGCATGAGTCACAACCGCTTCTGTTTACTAATGGTATATGAGGTGATATCCTTGTAGCAGATTAGCCAATCAGAATGCACAACTGCTGATATCCAGGCAGTATGAATGGAACAAATAACAATTGTTTGTCAGAAGTGAGATTAATATCACTGGATAGTCCTATTACCCAAAATAGCAAACCAATCAAATTGCACCATTCCACTGTAGTGTATACACAATATTCTGATTACTCTCATAACTCTTATAAACGTTTCATAACTGCACCCGTCTCTTCATCACCAACACAGTAAGCAGGTACATGATGACCCAGTAACACCTCAGACATTTCAAAGGTAAATTAAAAAATGTCATTAAAGAATCAAATTGTTATTTGCACAGACAAAACTTCATTCAATCCAGTCCTTATTCATCATGTTTTAAAGATGATCATCCACCAGATGTGGGCCGTCATTGTCTATACACACTTCGAGGCGATTTCTGAAGGCTGCCATGGCTCAATGGGTCATGTGGGGTGGAACAGCGGCGATCTCCTGCTGAATAGTGACCTTAAGGGCGTCAAGAGATTGGGTTCGAAGAGTAGACAGTCATGGTTTAAGGCAACAATGCAGAAAAAAATCACAAGGGGTGAGGTCAGGTTAATGGGTCAACCACCTTACCCTAGTTGGATTAAGTGGTTTGGCAGATGAGTGAGTGAGAGAATAAGCACTGTTGAAACCCATACAGCATTAACATTCGATCCTCGATCCCCGAGATGTCTTCTTTGTTGTAGTAGCACTGGACCTTTACTTCACAATCAGCCATAATCCTCCTGCAGGGAAAAAATAATCGGCTCCAGAGTTTTGGTTGCTGGAGCTGGGATGCGGTGAAGATTTTGAACTTAGAGGAAATGAAATGTACAAGAGAAACGGTCTGATGGCAATCTTCACTGTCGCTTTTCTCACATCGATCTATAATTTATTTGTTTATGTATTAATAATGAATTCATTGGTTTATTATATGATCGTATGGTGGCGGCACAGTGGTGTAGGGGTTAGCACTTCTGCGTCACAGTAAGACGATGCTGGGATTGAGACCCAGGCTCGGCGAGGGCATTTCTGTGTGGAGATTGCATGTTCATGCAAACTTCTGTGTGAAGGATCGTTGGTGTGTGTTGGCCCTGCGATGGTCTGGAGAGCTCTTCAGGGTGTACCCTGACTTTGCCCAAACCTGAGATGCCTAATAGGATTAATTGATTCTGCAAATGAGTGAATGAGTGATCTTATGATTTACATTCATGTCTCTTTTTTTTTTTCTCCTGTAAAGTGAATTCAGTGCTGATGTTTAATTTTTTATTCAGTGATGTTCCTGTGTACCTTTGTCTCTACAGTCTCACTGTAATGGTAAACCGACACAACCGTACTTAGTAGTGTGTAAGTATAGTGAATATACTCCTACAGTGTGCATAGTATTTCTCTACACGTTTAGTACAGGTGATAAGCATGCACTCTCAGATTCACGCTCGTGCATAAGCACAGACAGTTGCGTGCGCGCGTGAGGAGCCGCGCAGGCGCATGGAGCTTCGAGCCACCAGCTACCCGGCCAACATGGAGAGAAAAGGTAATCTCTTTTTAACGTTACCTGTTCACGTTCTGAACTTTTTGGCTTGGTACCACTGCTGTGTCGGGTGTATTGAACGACACCGGGTCGAATTTTCGGTTGTTGGTTTGATATTTAAATGGAAATAGCTGGTTTTGTCGGCGGACACGTCGATATGTGCGACAGGACGCTAATGTCACACAGCGGCTAGCTTTAGCTTTAGCCTTAGCCTTAGCCAGGCACCTAACATTAACCAGGCTAGCCGATGTACCAGGCTCTTAGTTTATTTAGCTAGTCGTTTTTAATCACAGCTTGAGCTTTAATCGCATTTATAGTCGTGTTTATGTGTGGTAAAAGGGTAAAGATGGTGTAAAGGCACAGTGTCGGTGCAGTTAGCAGAAGAAGCTTTGTGCAAGGCTAGATTTTACCTCAGATACTCTGGTCCATGATGGAAACCTCAGGAATCTTACCGTTTAGCTCCTTACAGCCACAGCTGCAGGAGTTATTTTGCATCTCTGTTGTTTCATTAAAATATATATTTCCAGAAGCTAGTGTGTTTTCCCGCAGAGATTAGTTTGCTCAACTGCCTGAAGACAATGATTGATGACTTGAGAGTTTGTCCTTTTAGATCTAGACAGTTATCGTTTTTTAAAGGGATACAACTTCAGTTTATTCTTCAGTCACAGAAAATAAACCCAATTCAAATCAGCTAGTTTGACTGATTGAAGTCACTTGTTCTGCAGTGTCAGCCCATTGCATGTCGGAAGTGTTGCACCCCAGTCGGTGTGTATGAGTGAACTACATAGTTGTTGTGTTGTATCCTAAATTGGTGTATCCCCTTTTAACCCCCAAACAGTTCTTGCCCTCCAGGCCAGGAAGAAAAGGGGCAAAGCCAAGAAGGCAACCAAGAAGTAAGTTCTTATTTACATCTCTCTGCTCAGTGTGTAAAATATCAGGAAATGAGCGGTTTGTTTTTGTTTGGTTTGTCTACTTTGTTATACACCTAAGCATGGAAGCATGGTGGCCACAGTGCTGAGTAATTTCATGGGTTGTGTCTCATTTTCTTGTTGAAGTCTTTAAGTAGTTTGTGTCCGTACACTAAATATGGAGGGCTCTTTATGGCTCGTCCTGGCAAATGCATTCCATGCAGGTCCTCTGCACTGCCATAAATACACATGCAAATCTATGGATAATTTTGTGGTCCACTAGCATGCCACATGTGCTTTGCTAAACAGATCGCACACCAAGCACAGATAATGAAACACAGATAACTTACCTTGTCATGGATCTAAACTGCTTCATTTTATCTGTTGAAAGTATGTCAGTTGTATGTACAGAGACTACTGTATCAAGAATTCTGCTTGAAATATGCAAAGGACCTGTAGATAGATCATGCAGTGTTTTGTATGAACATTATTTCATGTTTTTAACCCCAGGAAGTTTAATATTCTATGGTGATTTTAGCCTCATTATAAAATGATGTGGGTGAATGAGGATTTTAGGACTGTTGAATGTAAAGCACAAGCTTATGAACCTGCTGACGCAGTTCACCCAACCCTTTAATAACATCCTCTATGTTCTGGTTTATTGACTTACTTGCACTACTGGCATAAGAGCTAATGAGGAATAGTGGTAGACTTTATTCGATTTGTATGAAAAGGCAGTGGCCCTCATTTATCAGTCCAACATAGAAACCAGTGTGTATCTTAATGCAGAATCTTCAAGCTTCACTTGAGATTTATGAAAAGTTTGTCTTTGGTCAATCACAGTGTAAATGTCATCACTGTTTTAACTCCTGTTTTAAGCTTCTCTGCCCTTGAATTAGACACACTGATATCACTAAAGGAGAAGACGGCACTTGTTAAAAGTTAATCTCATTCGAATATCAAGATTAATTTCTTTCTTTGTGCAAAATCTGAGGCCAATAGCTTCTGTTTTAGTGATTTTTATGGGCAGTTATTTGAAAACTGAGTCACTGAATGATGTCATCAAGGTCTAAGTTAACATGTACTAGTACAGAATTTATTTTATTTTTATTTAATTTATTTAGTTTTGATTTATTAAGGTTTAGATTAAAATCATAACCTGTGCTGTGACAAACTATGTATACATCAGTATTATTATATTTAAGCACAATCTCCTGAAATACTAAAAGAAATGATTTTTGAAGCCACACTCCTCCATGTTAACTTGCCCTTGGTGACATCATCATTCTGAGATTCAGCTTTCAAATAACTGCCCATAAAATCATTAAAACAGAAGCTATCGACCTCAGACTTTACACACGGAAAGAAATTAATTGGTATTCTAATAAGATTTATTTTTGACGTCTTTTCCTTTAAATCCAATTCAATGAATTATTTGTGTTTGGCAGCCAGAAAATTTGCATCATAGAAAGTCAGAAAATGCAGTATGGTAAGAAGCAACTGCTGTCGTCCACACTGTTGCCATGGACTAAACAACAAAAAAGCAGCCTAGAGCCAGGCATCCAGGAGCTGCGAGAGAAGAGAGCGTGTGTTTCCTCTGATAAATCCTAATAGCCTTAACTTGGCATTCTCCATGAAAAAACTCAGAAACTGTCTTGCACCTTATGGAAGCATGGAGCTCTTCTAACAGAGCCATATGTGCCATTGTTGAGATTTCATGACTAGCAAAAAGTTCTTGTTTTTTCAAAGCACTTGCTCTGTCAGTTAGGGCACATTCCACGGTAACGGATGGGACATTTAGACATTTAGACTTCTAAATGAAAAAAAAAAGACTAAATAAATTATTTTATATATATATTTAAAATTTTAATTACACAACCATGTAAAGTCATCATAAATGAATTGTGAACAACCATTTCAACAAAAAATGTGGCTTGATTATGGTCACAAGTGAAGAACTAAAATGGTAACTGATGGGACAGAAAACTTCCCCAGGTTTTTACCTATGATTCGAAATAATGTGATTTCTCTGAAGTAAGAAATCAATTAACTAAACAAGGCCGCATGGCATTGCAAAATAGTTTCTAATAATAAATCATGCGTATCAATACACTGCATTAAATACAATTTATTTAAAACCCATCTTCGTGTGTAACTGACAACTGGAACAAGAAAGTGAAAAAATTCAATGAGTCCATCTTCAATCAATAAGAACTTCACAGCAAATTTTTTCCTAATAAAATAGTTCCTTATCTGTACATTTATCTTGGGAAAGATATTTTGTTCTTGGAAACAATGTAAAGTGCTGATTCTGCACAATATTAACAATAGAAGAAACTAATATGCGTATGCATTAAGTGGTTGATTTAAATAATCGTGTGGAATGTCTTTTAGGGGTGTGAGAGTTTTATCTGCCTGCAATATTCAGAATCAGAATTAATGAATCCTTAAATACAGGATATCAACACGGACTTCTAGTTTGTCAACATGTGGTGATTCGAAAGATGGCTGCCAAGACACACATCAACAATCAATAACTCTATTTTCAAGTTAATTCAACCATCCCCCAAAGTAGCGAGGTAGATTATTTCATTTTAAAATCAGTTGTAAAAATTTGCTTTGAGGGTACATTTTACATGGAATGTGCCCTAGATGACTTGTTGCTTTTAATTGCTTGTTATTGTCACCAGTAGCTCAGCCAAAGAGCAAAATTAATCTTGCAACAAAAAAAAAACCTGTTACCCTTAATTTGCAAATAATTTGCCAATACCCCTTTTATGTTAAGGATATTTAAAGATGAAGGGAGACAGAAGATGGAGACCAAAGTATTATATTTTACCATGTTTTATTTCCTATGCATATTTTGAAGTGATGAATATATGGCTGCATCTGCTTAGATTACAGTCATAATATATGCTCTAATAACAGTTCTGTGACTCAGGCAGATTTAGTATGCAGCACTGCACATCTATGCTGAATTGAAGGCCTGTATCACGAGCTGAGACTTAACATGAGATTTGATCATATCCTCTTATTGCGTCCGCACTGAAAAATGTCGAGCTTTGGGTGGAAACAACCCTGTCAATTTCCTCTTGTATGTTTGTTTTGTAAATGAGTGCCACCATGTCCTTCAGAATGTCAGCTGCTTCAGTGAGATTTGTAGGAGGTACTAGGATATACCCTAGGGATAGATGAAACTTCAAATGAGCACAAAATATAATGCAAAATTATAGCAGAGCTCCCTAAATATGCAAATGTTGTAAAGCCGTTAGCTCGATTTTGTTGTCCCACACAGGAGGCCCAATGCATGTGAGCACCGCTGCCATTTAATTTGTGGTTTTCCTTCTTTAGGAGAAATAAGTTTTTGAATGCCATAGTAAAGACAGCAATTTATATTAGAGCTGTTTCTTTACTGAAAATAAATGCAAACAATTTTTTTATTTGAAAATAAAGTGAATAAGGGACCAAATGCACTAACGTTATCTACCGAAATTAGAGAAATGATAATACCATACAGCATGGTGGAGCAATGGTTAAAAAATCCGCGTCACAACAAGGTTCAAATCCTGGGCTTTGGCATTTCTGTGTAGAGTTTATGTTCTTGTGCTTGCATGGGTTTCCTCTGAGTACTTTGGTTTCTTCCTACTGTCCAAAGACATGCATTAGGATAATTGTCTCTTCCTCATTGCCCCTAAGTGTGAGTGTGAATGGTTGTGTCTGTGGGAACTGTGATGGTCTGGCGAAGCATTCAGGGTGTATTCTGCATTCGCCCCGTGTCGGCTGAGATAGGCTCCAACCTCCCTGCCACCCTAGTAGGTGTAAGCGGTTTGGTAAATGAGTGAATGAGATGATACCATACAGTTTTAATGTTCAAATTGACAAGTAACAGTAAGTTAGTAGTAACTGGAGCAACCCTAAACCTTGGGGCATTGTAATTGCGTTATTCTTAATTGATCACATTCTCCCAGGCCAGCTCATCAACCAAGAGGAGCATCTCAGCAGCAGCAGCAGCCACAGCAGCAGCAGCAGCATCATCTCCTCCCTGCAGAACCTCAGCAGCAGGAGCCTGAAGAGGAGATTTTGGGCTCTGATGATGAGGAGCAAGAAGATCCCAATGACTACTGCAAAGGTAACCTGATTAATGTTGTATGTTTATGATGTATGTTTTCTATCCTTGTGTAAATTATTATTGAACAACTAATGCATAATAAATATAATTGTCAATGAATGTAAATTTTATTAGTTGATCAGTTTTAGGGACCTTTGATTTAAGCAGAGTTAAGAAAGAGCTCTGTATTACTGCTGATTAAAATGAAGTAAAAAAATTTGTTTTAAAATATTTTGTATGTAATAAATGTAAAATACATTTGTATAAGAGAAGTAATCCTTGCTTCACATAGAGAAAACAGGGAAGAAAACATTAGTTTGCAAAACTGCTCTTTTTGTTTGTCTAGGTGGTTACCACCATGTGAAAATAGGAGACCTGTATAATGGGAAGTACCACGTGATCCGTAAGCTGGGCTGGGGCCATTTTTCCACAGTGTGGCTTGCCTGGGACATTCAGTAAGTTCTTATTTCATTACACAGGAATATCAGAAAAGGCACGTACACACATACACACCCTTTTCTTGTTGTTGTCCTTGTTCCCAGAGTTATTTATTTCTCTATCTCAGTGATGTATTCTCTCTCTCTCTCTCTCTCTCTCTCTCTTCTCTGTTCAGAGGGAAGCGATTTGTGGCTATGAAAGTGGTAAAGAGTGCAGAGCACTACACCGAGACAGCCCTGGATGAGATAAAGCTTCTGAGATCTGTGAGTTTTGTCTCTGTTGTAACTTTCACACCAGGCCTGTCTAAAGTTACCTCCTGAATGAGCTGAGCAGGTCCGTTGTGATGCTTGAAACATGTTGTTTGGTGTTCAGGTAAGGAACACTGACCCTGATGATCCAAACAGAGAGATGGTGGTTCAGCTGTTGGACGACTTCAAAATCTCTGGGGTCAATGGAACTCGTATCCTTCCTCTTAGAGACCCTGATGTATGGGTGGTGTTTGCAATGTGTTTAAGAATGCTGATGCACTTATAAGGGCTGTAGATCAGGCTGAAATCAGCTTTTTTTAATTATGACCTCAGGAACCGAGAAACCACATGGTAACAAGAGCTCCTGAAGTTATTTTTGTTTTTGTTGAATAAGCTGTGCATTAACTAGTGGTCGACCAACATGAGTTTTTCAATTGCTGTAAGTGATTATTGAGAGAGGAGGGTGGCCTCGTAATTAGCGTCTGAAAAAAATATGGATTGAACAGTAGGGTTTTTTTCTGAGATGAAGGTTATTACTGGAAAATAAATGGCACCAACTTATCTATCTATCTATCTATGTATCTGTCTGTCTGTCTGTCTGTCTGTCTGTCTGTCTATCTATCTATCTATCTATCTATTTGTGTCTTGCACCAACTTATTTATAAATTAATATATAAATGCCTCAGCACCAGCCACAAGGGTATACAAGACAGACAGTAGAGTCATTCCATGTCAGTTCACCCAGAGGTTCCCAGGTGACCATCTCAGAATTCAATAAAACTTAGACATAGAACATGTTTCAACATGAACTATTCTGTTTGTATGCAAAGTTTCAGCCCTATATATTGATATTTAGGTGAGTGACAAGCTTTCAAAAATGCCCAAAATGGTAAAGTGCAAGTCACGGACCAACAAATGGGTACTAGTCTGCTATCTTAATGGGTACTAGTCTGCTATTTGGTAAGTTTTTGTACTAGGACCTTGAGATTTTGCATGTGTTCATGTTGAAATATGTTTTTTGTCTGGTTAAAGTTTCATTGAATTCTGAGATGGTCACCTGGGAAGTTTTCTGAAAGCTAGATGATTTTACAGGGAATGACCTAGTAGCGAAATAGACAATAGCAAAAAGAAACAACGTACAGCAGAGCAAAGGCACTCTGAGCTGTGATTTGCTGCTGTTTCAGTTCACAGCTGGAAGTGCGTTCCACCAGTCACAACACAGGAGGCAGGGACAGACTCAAGTTCAGAGTCCTTCACAGGAGTGGTAACAGGATTAACTGCAAGGCGGCTGGGCCTAAATATGAATGAAAACAAAACACCCATCCCATCATCGACACAGACAAAAAACACATGAATGAACAGAAATACCAATTGGGCGTAACACTAGCATCCGTTTCCACTTTGCTGGCTTTCACACTCCTATATCCATTTTACAGCATTTTTGTCATCTGATGGCTACATTTACAGTATATAACAGAAGTCCTTTAAAGTCACTATCAGTGAATAGATTCTTACACTGATTCGTCTGGACACAGACTAAGTATACCATCAGTCAAACTCAGTGGGTAGGTGTTGTGCGTGCGTTTTTAATTTAACATTTTGATGTGTGTAAAACATAGTGCTAAGCTAATCTAAGTACTTCCAAAAAGGTAGGTTTTCAGCCATCGTTTGAAGACACCCAGTGACTCAGGTGTCCTGACATCCAGAAGAAGTCTATTCTACCACCTTGGGGCCAGAACAGAGAAGAGTTTAGATGCAATTTTCCGTTGTCCCTTGGTTGAAGGAGGGACCAGTCTAGTAGTGCTCGAGGATCTGAGAGAATGCGGTACAGTGCAGGGCATGATAAGTGCTCTGAGGTAGGAGGGTGCAGGTCCATTTTTAGCTTAGTAGGCAAATGCGAGCAGCTACGGGAAGCCAATGGAGAGATCGTAGCAGTAAAGTGGTGTGGGAAAATATGGGAGGGTTGAAAACAAGCTGTGCAGCTGCATTCTGGATCAGTCGCAGAGGTCGAAGGTAGACCTGCCAGCAGTGAGTTGCAGTAGTCTAGTCTTGAGATGATAAGGGACTGAACAAGTATGTGAGTGGCCTTAATGGAAAGTAATGAACGAATCCTTTGGATGTTAAAGAGGAGGAATCGACATGATCGAGAGATTAGTGATATGAGAAGAGAAGGGCAGGCAAATGTCCATGGTTACTCCAAGGCTTCATGCAGTGACTGAAGGAGAGAACACATAGTTGTCCAAGCAGATTGCAAGATCTTGATGTGGGGATGAGTCAGCTGGGATGAACAGCCTCAGAGTCTGAGAGAGGAAAAGAGAGAACAAGTTGAGTGTCATCTGCATAGCAGTGGTATGAGAACCCATGTAAAGGTATGACATCACCAAGGGACCCAGTATAACGAGAGGACAGAAGTGGACCAAGAACTGAGCCCTGGGAAACGCCAGTGGAAAGTCAGCTGGGGAAGATGTGCATCCCCTCCATGTAACCTGATATGAGCGACCTTCCAGGTAGGAAGCAAACCATTGCCATGCTGAACCACAAATTCCTAGACTCTTGTGGATGGACAAGGGAGTCTTGTGGTTGATCGTATCAGATGCTGCTGCAAGGTCAAGGAGGATGAGGACTGATGACATATTGGGTGATCTCGCAGCATGTAGCTTTTCTGTGACAGCCAAGAGTGCAGCATGTAGCTTTTCTGTGACTACCTTCAATTTTTTTCAATACTACCCTGCAGTTTCTTCTGTTGCCCTACACGTTACATAAGGGCAAATTTTGAAACATGTCGAAAAAATATTAGATGAATAGATGAACTCATAACAGCCAAGCAGATTGTCATGGAAAACCTCCTGTGTTCCAGCAGTGAAGACAATGATGGGTAGCATGAAATAAATAACTAGTTATCATGTTTAATTTCCAATACTCAAAAAAAAACCTCTATATAGAGACTGGGGTTTGTGTTTGTAAATACCTTGGAGTCCTACTTTGCTGAATGCAGTTCTCTGGATACGGATAAGGCTTTCTAATGGAAACTATCGAAAAAGTCATAGGTTAACCAACTGAATAAAAGTCCTGTATGTTGGCAGTATGGTGTAGTCGAAACGAGTGCTCTCTTTGCGCAAGGGAGATTTGCATTTTGCATAGATGTATGCTTTTTAGCAGAAAATACATACGTGCATTAAATTGCACGGTGTAGGGAGGTTTTTGTGTGTGTACGAGTTCACATGTTTGATTCTATAGCAGAGAGACAGCCACATATTGGATTTCATATATAAATGACACTGATAATTAATATTTGGTGCCAATAGTAACTTGACATATATTTGATGTTTGTAGTCAGTGAAATTAAGTTTGTGAAGTTTATTTGTATTTCCAATTATAAGATTACATTAAAAATAAGGTTATTAAGGCTATATTTGGAATTTTTTTTACTCTTTAACTTTTCATATTTTACAGAAAAGAAATGTACAAATGTGTTGAAAAATGAAATGTAAATCTTAAAAATAGTTGTAAAAATATCCTGAATAATCCTATCTTTAATAATTGTGTGCTGATGGTGAGGGAGATTCCTTTAAGTAGTATTATTTTTTTAGTGTTAACAGACTGTTTAATTCAGTTACATCCACTGAGCCGAAGTCAAAGTTGTTTTAGTATATGGTACATGGAAACATAAACAAAGACTATTTAAAGCTAGGTTTTCTATTTTTTTTTTTTTAATAATGACGAACACAACTGAACTCTGAGCACACGTGTGAAATGTCATCTCTTTAATTCTCCTTAAGAGTTCTAGTATGTACTCTGAGGAAACAAAGAAAAACACACTAAAATTAGACTTTTAAACTTTATTCTTTGCATATTTTAACCAATACTGTGGCAGGTCAGCTGAAGTAAACGTTGTGCAGCTAAAGGCATCTTTTAAACCTACTCATTCAGTTTAGAACATAGTACACAGAAACATAAGTAAACTGCAAGCAAAGTAAAAGACTGTAAAGGTGTTTTAGTAAATACTGCATAGAAATATCTTCCAAGTGGTCATGACAAACTGAGAAAGTCTGTCTTGATTCAAGGTTTATCCACTCCGTTATGGTGTAGTATGTGTTCATTTGTGTATTTGTAATCTTTGTGCTTTTTCAGTGAAGTACTTTAAACAAAATGTGTGAAAAATATACTGATGAAAGCAGTCGTCTCAAGTGTGTGTGTGTGTGTGTGTGTGTGTGTGTGGGAATGTGAGTGAGGAATTGTATGACTAATTGCGTTGTTTTACTCATGTTTGATGTGTTCCATTGTATACGGCAGCGTCAGTTTCCAGTTCCGATATGGCTGTAGTGTCTCCAGACGAGACGTTTCAGAAGTGGCGATGCTGCTCTGCTCTGCAAAAAATATGTGCCCAGTCTAGTCTTTCCACTACTTTTCTCTCTGTTGAACCAAATCTGAGTAAATACACTATTGAATGTGCATGCATTCTCGCATTTCACACAGAAAAGCATGCTTGATTGTATTTTTACTCAACATATGATAGCACTTATACTAATGCAAGCTTGGTGGGTGGGACAGAGAGACGATCTAAACAAATCTTTGTTGGTTGTACTCGGAGTGGGAACACTGGTTCAGAATATAGAACTGTGGAGGTTTATTTGGTCATGGCTGTATTGGATATGCACAGACTTTATTATTTGGTTAGTTGGTCTTCTGGGGTGCAACACTGTGGTGTAGTGGCTAGCATGTCCGCTTTATAGCAAGAAGGTCTTGGGTTAGAGGGTTGGGATTTGCATGTTCTTTCTGTGCTTCATTCTGTTTCCTCTGGAAACTCGTTTCCTCACCACAGTCCAAAGACATTGGACTCTAAGCTAATTAGCTTTTCGAAATTGCCCCTAGGTGTGAATGTATATAGTTGTCTGTTCAGGTTGTACCCTGCCCTTGCCGAGTGCCGGATGAGGTAGGCTTTAGCCTCCTCATGACCCTGGTGAGATTGTGCGGTTCGATAAATGAGAGAGAGAGAGAGAGAGAGACAGAGAGAGATCTTCGAAGTGCAGGCCAATGCCGGTCATTATCTCTACCAAGCAGGTTATATTTTTGGTGAGGTTTGTGTGTGTTTGCAATATTATGCGAAAAGTTGTGTGTAGATTTTCATGAAATTTCTACCACTGGTGGGTCTTTGGACAAATAAGACCCCCATTTAAATTTTGGAAATGATCCATGAACATGTCTATATGTTTGTATATTATAAGCTCTGCTCTAGCCTTTTCCAGCTCTGTGGTACTATAGTTAATGTGGGTCCTATGGTACAGTAGTTAATATCACACTTTGGATCTCAGATTTGATTCCTGGCTAACACCTTTCCTTTTTAGTCTTTTTTTTTTGTTTCCTCAGTAATATTAGCTGTTATCAGGTGCAATAAATTACTGACAGTGTTTACTTTAGCGAGTACCCAGATATTGTGCTTGGCAAGAAATTTTGACCACATGATCGCTGATGTTCAAGTGAACAATTATCTCCCTGTTGCAGTGTGTGTCACGGTGAAAGACGGAGTGTGTAAAACTGAGATGAGTCTGGAATTGAGATATGCAATAGTGACTAGACAGAGTCAGACTTTATGCATGGGGTGATTTGTATCAGTAAAGAAATCCTCAGAAAGAGCAAGAACCCTGAAGGTGTGGACAGTCGGGGCCTCTGCATGTTATAATGTTGAGTCTCTCTGGTGATCTCTGACTACCGACGTACCGTTTTTTTACTGTGAAAAAAAAAAAACAGGAAATGTTAGCACTTCAACTTTCACTACACTTTAATATTACATCCATGACTGGTATAGCATAAACTTTCATGTTCCAGTTATTGTAATATAAGCTATCGTAAGATTTGGTCACCAGTGACGACATACAAGTGAAATATAGGAAATTATTACAGTTACTTCATTTTAATCCAGTGTTAAATTATTAACATGCTTGGTGATATTGTTTATTGGTGAATTTAAACTTTAAATTTATGTTTTGGATAACTGGCTGACAATCCGATCGTACAGAGTGCTGATCTTAATACGACAGATGATGTCATAGTGTCCCAGTCCAAACAGTGAATTTCTAGGCTTGGCGGAGGTTTGTGCTCTTTTAGTGCTCCTATTTAAATAGTAACAGTCTGCTTGATTATTCAGGCGACCGCTAAGCTTCACAGGCAAACTAATGGCACTGTATTACAGACTTAATCTGATTGTCTTGGCAGCGGTATACAGTTGTGATGCTCTGAAAATGTCCTCATTAGTTTGAAAAGTTTCCTTAACCCCAGCTCTAAGATGTTTGCATGGTATTTGAAGTGCTGGGACATCATTTACTCAAGTGGATTATCAAGTCTAACTATCAGGGTTTACCCCTCCCATGCGTTAAAAGCATCATTCGGCAGGTAACCATTCAGCCACCTTCAAAGTACATTATAAACAATAATGGTCAGTAAAATGTCAACACTAATAGAAGGTTAACCTTTATTACCTGCAAATTTTAGTAAAATGAAATGAGTAGTATAACTAGTGTTTTGGCTCTTGTACAAGTATATGCACTGATTTACTGTTGAATGTCATTCTAGTGATCTATGTTGTATAGTGAGAATAAATTGTAGCTTATGTTTCATACTGTCGTAGGTTTTGCAGGGCCTCGATTACTTGCACACTAAGTGCAAGATTATCCACACAGACATAAAGCCCGAGAACATACTGATGAGTGTGGATGAGTCATATGTTCGAAGACTGGCGGCTGAGGCCACAGAGTGGCAGAAAGCTGGCGCGCCTCCTCCCTCTGGATCAGCAGGTATTATAAAAAATTATAATAATAATTATTGAGCTCCATTACTTATATATATATATATATATGTGTGTGTGTGTGTGTATATATATATATATATATATATATGTGTGTGTGTGTGTGTGT
>JAOUQZ010000030.1:4862466-4891415 GCA_028564935.1 Neosilurus hyrtlii
GCAGGAGATTGTCTTGACCATGTCTACATGCCTAAATGCACTGAGTTGCCGCCATGTGATAGGCTGATTAGAAATTATGTGTTAATGAGCAGTTGGACAGGTGTACCTAATAAAGTGGTCGGTGAGTGTATTGTGGGTCACTTTGTTACGTTTCCTAATTTTGGGAGTACATACACCCGAGTTAGAAAAAGAACCATTAGGTTTACATTATAACTGTAGAAAATGCATTTAAATAATTTGTAGTTTATTTTAAGAAATGCCATGCCACTGTGTAATTTGTCGGAAAAAGTGTCAGTTATTTTCTATGTAATTTTTTTGTCAAATCTGAGTACACTTGGAGGGTTGCTTTCTCGCTTTCTATGCTTCCGGAAAATGAGTAGCTGTAAAACCCAGAACATAGTTGTGAAAAGTGTGTGTGTGTGTGTGTGTCAGTGTATATATGTGTACCAAAGAGTTTGCCTTGATCTGTATATTACAGCCATGTACAGTTTTTAAAGAAATCCTACTATTAATTACTAAGATTATTTAGCTGGACAGTACTGTTTTAATAAAATATTTGGAGGTTGGGTGATATTTGGGTCCTTTTTTGTTGGAAGGTTCAAGCGAAGGTTCTGGATTATTGTATTTGGAGTTTATCAAGTTTAGTATCCGCCAGTCAGCCTCAGTGGTCATACTCCGTGGCTTTATGATGCCCATTGTGGTACATTGTAGTTATCCGAACTGCTTCTTAATTCAGGTTTGTCCTGTAGTAACAAAGAAATAATGTTTCTGAAGCCAAAGCTTTGTATATGCAGGTTTTTGTGATATTTCTTTAAAGTACTTTCACATGGCTTTTTAAATCGAAGAGCTGAATTTAAGCAATGTTAATTAAACAATACAAACTCATACAGCAGTTAGACAATTTAAACCACAACTCAAGCTTACCAGTAGCTTCTCATATAATTGTTTACTTTTACCTTCTACTTTCTGCACTTCGAATTCTTCGGGCAGCAAACTGTCCTGTCGATTTCCCAGTGTGAAAGCCACAAGTGCAAGCATGAGAGCATCTAGGATGCAGATGATTGCAAGAATGTAGGCCCAGCGCACAGTGCAGTTTCCGAGAGTGTACTTGCTTGTCCGTTCGCCACACATCCTCTTTACCTCAGGAGAATCCCATCCATCAGGGTAAATCATACACCCCATGACCAACAGCACAGCTATAGGAGGAATACAGATTGAACAATAACATACATTTATCAATTATGGCAACTCCCACTCATGTGGGTTAATTTGTCTGACTGCCTTTTGAATGAATAAAAGTTCCTATATATATTAAGGATCAAAAGCTTTGATGCCACAATAGAATTTTGGATGGAATAGAATTAAAATAAATAAATATATATATATATGACAGTGTTTGTGTGTGTGTGTGTGTGTGTGTATATATATATATATATATATATATATATATATATATATATATATATAATGTATATGTATGTATAGTTGTACTGGTAATTTGGTCTGAGTGAATACATCAGATTTGCACACAAGTTCTAAAAGTAAATAAAGAGAACCCAATTAAACTAAAAAATATACTTGATTTTTTTTTTTTTTTACCGAAAATAATTCACCAATATTACACTCCTGAGAATGCCAAGATTTTTTTTTCCTTTCAAACTTCCTTGTGCAGTAATAACTGCAACTAAAGGATTTCGGTGACTGTTTTTTTGTCCCAAGATTTGCCTCCCCTTATTTAGTCGTAGCAAGTATTGCCTCCCTCAGCAGCTGTTTTCGATAGCTGATGATCAGTGCTGCACGTTGCCTTGGGGGAATTTTAACTCTGTACAGAAGAGCTTCATCTCTGCGATGTTGGGGGGTTTCCTCACATTAAGGTCATTCCAAGGCATTCATTTTACTTTTATCTTATTTATGCTGTTTTTGGTGGAACCATATGTGTGGTTTATTTTGCATAACTCTTAAGATTCAGTTCACAGACCGATTACTTGTCATTTTACTTTGGCAAGCCATCATGGCCCAGATGCAGCAAAACCAGCTGAACCAATGAAGTGGAGCTACCATCAATATTTTTCACAGGTAGGATAAAGTTCTTACAGTAGATTGCTGTGTTTTATTTTCTCTGCACATAATGCTTTTCATTTAAACCAAAAAGTTGTGTTTTTCTCTCTATCCAAAAAATTTTTTCCAGTAGCTTTTTGGACTGTTCATATGAACATAAGCAAATGGTAGACAGGCAACAATGTTTTTTAAGAGAGTGGTTGCAGTTTCCTTCAAACCCTTTCAGCACACTATTTTTCAGTGTTCTCCTGATGGTGGACTGAAAAAATATCAGCCGATGTGGGCGGTCTGCCACACAGCAAGAAGGACCTGGGTTTAAGTCCCGGGCTCGGGCATTTCTGTGTGGAGTTCTTCCTGTTCTTGTGTGGGTTTCCTCCGGGTACCCTGGTTTCCTCCCACAGTGCAAAGATATGCACATTAGGCTAACTGGATGTTCCAAATCGCCCCTAGGTTTGAGTGTTTGCCCTGAAATGGACTGGCGAGATGTTCAGGGTGTACCCTGCCTTCAGCCAGTGTCAGCTGAGATAGGCACCTGCCTTCCCGTGACACTAATAGGATTCAGCAGCACAACAATAAGTAAATGAAATTAGCCCGTGTGAGAGGTGCCTTTAGTTTCATACAAGTTACTTTGGGTTCCTTTGATCCTTTGAAGACTCTTGCTATAGCAAAATGCTTTAGCAGTTTCTTGAGAGGGGAAAACGTTTTAAAATTTCCTTAATCTGTTTGAATATGGACTGGTGGTGTCCAAATATTAGAGATGTTTTGGTAACCTTAACCAGAACATGAGCCTTAACAGCTCCAGAAACATTTCTCCTGTTCTCACAACTCTCTGTTGTTTGTGCCATATATGCTTCTACAGACGTGGTGTTAATATCAGACTGATGGATCTCTGTTTAAAATAATAGAAAATGTCCTTCACTGAATGAAAGCACCTAAATAATTACATATTAAAGATAACTTCTAATTCAGATTCTAGAGGTTCCCATTATTTAGGCTCTCACAGATTTGCAATATTGAATCATTTCCCCCCAATTAAATAAAAGTACAACAATGTTTGTCATGTTTAAATGAGTTTTAGTTATCTGGGGTATGGTGGTTCAGGTGTTAGCACCGTCACCTCACAGAGTATGCTTTTTCTTTTGATCATTGTATGGGGTCAGAACAGGTATATTTTTATTTCTGATGTGTATATATTATTCACTGCATACGGGGTTCTTTCGGCTGGGAAATGCTAATCTAAACAGTGTGGTTCTGCCTCACCTGACACCATGAGGTTTTAGCGTTTGTGGTGCTTTGTCATCAGTGAGTAGATAATTTGTGCAAAAATCAGGAAATAAAATACTTCTGAAGCTGAATTCAAAAGGGCATAACGTGCGGGTGGGTGGGTGTGTGGGTATAATCTGTGTGCATTAGCTCTCTTTCCAGGAAAGGTAGATTACCAAATGTGACATTTTAATTGATTAACATGCTCCCAAACTGCCAAAGAATTACTCTCCACATGAAAAAGGAAATGACTAAACGTCAACCCTTCATTTCACCATCCACAAATGGCTAATAGTTGCATTCTGACATTTCTGTTTTTATTCCTTATATATGTTACTTCTCAAATTATAGACTGTTTGATTTAATGGCAAGCTGGGAATTATGTAGTGAAACTATTGTAGGGTAAACTCTAATCATTGTGGACAACACTGGTGTGATTATACGCTTATCACATGACAGTTGCTCTTATTTTCACTGCCCGCACATTTTCCTACTTGCCAAACAGTTTACAGTACATGAAACCACTCCAAATGGGTATAGGTCCACCTGTTGTATCGTCTATAACTTTTTATATAATCATAACACAATGTCCCTGTGCAGTCAACAACCTTTTTTATGTAAATATCTGCTTAGGCACTATTCCTGGTGTCAGCTCTGGCCTAAAGATCTTTATTACAATGCTATTCTAGCTAGTCACCACTGGATACAATTACTAGGAAAATGACCTTTGCTTCTGTTAATCACTAAGGTTACATAGAGCCAAAAAAGGGCCCATTCAAACCTTGTAACCTTGGGATAAATAAAAAATACAACATTTATACAAAAGTGAAAGTTAAATTTTATAGCAGGATTCAGTCTTTTTGGGTAGGATTCTATCAGCATGGGGTGCATTCTTTTGCTATTCTATTATTTATTTTTATTATTTTTTTAAACAGCACAAAAACTTGTGGTGTTTTAACAAGGGTGTGTAGGCTTTTGTAATCACTGCATCTACTGATATTTTTTTTATAATCTTCAAACTGTATGCATTGTGATGAAGTACTCCTTGTGTTGTTTTGTTATTTTTAAAATGTTTTATTTTTTTTTTTTGCAAGACAACATAGCAATTGCCAAGACTGTCAACAATTTAAAATTGACTCTTTAAAGAGTGAAAATCCCTCAATCACAAACCACGGATGTCTACTTTAAATATAAAACAAGCCTGCTGTATTAAAAAAATAAAAATAAATCACAGCTACGACAAAATTTTCAAACTAGAAAGGCAAACATCATCTCTGCATCACAATGTTAACTTTTACCTGATGCCGTCTGCAGCCATGCACATATCTTGTACACACCAGCTGCTGTGCAAAAGAAAAAGAGACTGAAGGAGACGATGGTGGCCACATTTAGCAGCATTGAGATTCCCACAAAGAACATAGCCGTCTTAAATGCCCCAGATGGAATGGAATTAAAGTCAAGAACACTGCCCTTGCAAACCAGCTCTGAGGTGATGGGGTTACCTATGCAGTAGTGGAAGAGCCCGAAGTAGCCAGACTGTGGTGTGTTGACACTGTCACCGATCCAGAAGGGCTGAATGAACACCACCACTATGATGATAGAAAAGCAGATGGTGAAAATTGCCCATAAGACACCAATGGCTCTGGCATTTCTCACGTAGTTTGTCTGGTAGATTTTGACTGCCTCTGTGGCAGGAAGCATTTTCTCCATGTTGATAATGATTTCAAGTTGTCCAATAAGGTTTAAAAATCGAAACACTAATGAATATCTAATAAAACTTCTGCAAAACCCTTATCCTTCCAATACTACTCTACGTACAAAAATGACTCGCACAAATACCAACAATTCTTGAGTAATTTGCCCCTCTTAAACCCTCAAGGTTCACTGGTGTAGGGATGTATCTTCAAAAAGTGACTGACGCAACATGAACTCTTGTTTTTTTGTGTCAGATACAATGTCCTAGCCAACAGAGGTGTTGCAGGGTATACATTTTAAATGGTAACATGACCAGAATAAGTTGATGAAACAGTTAAACAGCGTAATCAGATATGCAAACCTTGGTGTAAGTGTTCAGCTCTTTCCTGAATGCTGTAGAGGACTCAGTTTGTGAGGACAAAGAGACTTTGTTTTAAGATGATTTTTAGTTTTTACACTATAAAATATTGCATTCTGCTTTGTCTGTGGAAACTTGAGAAGGTCTGAGATGTGGTGATGTTTGTAGAAGATACAGTACCATAATCAAAACATCTAAACTCTCAAATGTTGCTGTAAACCAACGAGCTATTTAAAAACCTTCACAATTTAGAATAAATTTATAGATGCTTGGGAACAAACATTATACTTTGTTGATGCATTAAATGCATTAAATGTAAAGTTCTTTGTTTCGCATTGTAGATGCAATGATGTTCTGTGTCAATGTTGAAAGCAGGAGAAAGGAGAAAGTACAGCAGAAAGAAAAAAGGGGAAAAGATTAAAGCCACAGAGGAAATTTTTTCTCTTTTCTGCAATTTTTTTATATTGAGTTGTTGTTAGCTAGTAACTCTAAATTATATTTAAAACATAGATGTGACACAAACACCTCATACATCTCTTAAACCTGAGCATGAACATTACTCGACCGGTTCTGTGGAGGAAATGCTGCACATAAATATATTTTAATTAATTTCTCCTTTAAAGATTAATTCGTAATAGGTATAGTAGTAAGGGTGTGGATGAGTGTTAAATGTAAAGCTGTGTAGAAATAATGAAAAGCCTATATACAGCCTCTTTTTTTTTTAAGAGATAGTGAGAGCATCTCAGAGCACTCCAAAAAGTGAGACTGTTTATCAGTAATTTCAGAGCTGAGTGAACTATTTTTATATTGGTTCAGAGCTGAAAAACCCACTTCCTCCCTCCCTTCTTCTGTCTGTTCCCTTCCTCCTGGGTCCTAATACCCTGCTCACCCCTGTAGTATTACACCAGACTAACTTGCCTAAAGCAGACAAAGCATATGTCTCTGCATTGCCTTGCCATTGGGTCCTCCTCATGCTTGAAATGTTTTGCGTGTGTTTTCTATTAATCTCATCAAGCTTAATAATGCTACATTTACTAAATATTGATATACTATTAGTAAAACACTGGCGATGAGGCCTGAATGGGATGGCAGCCCAAAGACTAATTTCACGCACCCATATCTACCCATATGCACTTTTATATCGAGGGTAATTTATTGTACTCAAGTCAGCAGCATCCATGTTTAAGGACAGTGGAAGGATATAAGAGAACCCAGTGAAAACTGCACAAGGGAGATGTGAAAATGCACAAATTCTGTGCTATAACTAATGGCATCTTTAATTATTTTAGTCGAAGTATATTTCACTGGCTTGTTTGAAACATAACTACTGCCTAAATAATACAGTATTTATTATAACGCTTGTTGGGAAATAACCTTCTGTCATTAACTTGGACTAATGGGAAAGTGGCTGTATTTGTACAGATGTCCAGAACCTAGAGCTTGGTCATAAATATACTTTGGCTGTATTTGAAAAAGATGATGTTTGTTAACACTGGCCATGGTGTGGGATGGGAGGTCTGATATATATATATATAGGGTGGAAAAAAATCAGAACCTGTGTATTTGAACCTTTGTGGATCCAGATACAACATGATGAGGGCTGTGTTTGTGATTGCAGTGTGTCTGATGGCTGTGGCTCTGGCTCAGACTTCCAGTGAAAGGGGGATTTTTATCAACCTGGTAAGATCACTGAAAACTGAGAGAAAGCAATTGAGCAGAATTATTCAAGTTTCCGTAGTACATATGAATTCGCAATGGAACCCCAAAATATAAACCGATCTTTTTCCTTGGATATAGAATGACTGCTATTGCACATTATAATGTATGTATCTGCTTGCCAATTAGTATTTCTTGTGCAAATATCTACTCTGTAGAATAATGGAGAACTGTGTGCCATCAGTGCACAATGTAAGAGCTCCTGCTGCCACCGTCCAGCTGCTATCGGCCTGGCTCGCTGCGCCCCACGTGCTGCAGAAAATGAACCATGCTCGAAAAAGGTAAAGGCTATGCTAGAGAAAGTTTCTATTAGAAGTATCAGTAGAAGTATTCATGTATCACCATAACTCTACTGCCTAAATAATGGCAGGCCAAATGAAAGTACTGCCCCAGAATGATTAGTTTCTTCATGTTTCATTTTTCAAATTAATACATTTTTAAGAGCATCATTTTCAAAGTCTAATTTATTTTTTCTGTATTCAACCCTCACTGAATTTGCCCTAGTATATTTATTGGTGGATGATGTAGTGGTTAGCATGTCCGCCTCACAGCAAAAAAGGTCATGGATTCGAGTTCAAGGCTCAGGTGTTTCTGTGTGGAGTTTGCATGTTCTCATCGTGCTTGTGTGGGATTCCTCTGGGTACTCCGGTTTCCTTCCACTGTCAAAGACATGCACCTTGGGCTAATTAGCTGTAATTAGTAAACAGTGGTTTTATTTGATAAACCATGGAGTTTTAATTAAGTGTTTCTTCTATTCACTGCCCTCACAGCGACACTGACCGAAGCGTACTGTAAAAGCATGTGTATGCAGTGCAGTGTAGAGTTTACAGCCATGTTTAGAAAGGTTCATGTGTTTCAGCTGATGGATACCATGACCTGAAATTTAATAATGGTCAGTCTTTCTGATAGGTATATATAAACTGACTATTCTCACATTGGGAGAAAGCATATACACTATAATGTGTTACTCTTTTTGATGTTCCTAAATGATTGCCTATTGTCTATCAGTTGTGATTATTAATTAAAGAGTTTTCGCCCCCACACAGAGCATCTATGGTACATATTACTACTGCACTTGTGAGGACGGACTAAAATGTGAGGGTGACTGGTCCATTGGAGGAGCCATCGTCAACACCAACTTTGGAACCTGTGTGGACCCCCAACAGCCTTAGACTACCAGCAATGAATACACAATACAGAATGGAACAATGTTAAAGCCTGCAACTTCCAGCCAGGCAGTGTTTTAAATAGAGGGAAATATACAAATTCAAAATAAATGAACCCCAGACTACAGCTGTCAAAATATAAGTGAAAAGCTGCACATACTTTTTTATTATATATAAATTATTACTTTTGGCATGCTGTAATTTAAAAAACAACATAAAATATTCAGAGTGAATTATGTCTAATGGTATTATATTTTTTATCAAAAATAGTAAGGTCAAAGTAAATTTTTGGCACTGATTCATGATGGTTATTCTGTAATGGAATTTCATTTTGAAATGCGACAAACAATAAAAAAATAGTGTATTTATGAGAGAAACAAAATCCCCCTTTTAATTATAATTAATATTATTTGCTGTAGTAAAAGGTTGATTAGTTAGCGGAAAGTCTACTTCATCTACTTTGTCACTGAAATATTTAAACAAATCAAATGCAACAATTAAATAAATAAATGTACATGTACTACATAAAGGTTTTACTTTATTTTGTTCCTCAAATCCACCCTCAATCCACTCTTCTGCTGAGATCAGCATAATCCTGAGTTTCTTTATTTATTTTTGACATAAATAAATCAAAGATATCCAGATCAATAAATAGATGTACTTTATTGATCCCAGGAAGTCATTTGTGCTTGTTTATTAGTAAATATTAAATGTAGAGTAAGAGAACAGTATAAATATTACTTTCTAATTTTATTTTTAGTATATAATAATAATTCTTATCAATATTTTAAAGTTCCACTATAAAAATCAAATTCTAATTAGGAATAAGAAAACACACACATATATAGTTTTTTTTTCTTTAAAAGAAAAAGCAGTAGGTGGTTTGACAGTGACTGTGAGTGGATAGAAACATATTGAGGTTAGATATTTTTATTACTGTAGTTTAAGGGAAGATATACAATAAATGTTATGACTCCGATTAAAATTGTTTTTCAGTCAGGGGCTAAACTGTGGCACTTTCATTTAAGTAAATGTCATGATGATTATGATGATAATAATAAGAACCACAGCAACCACAATTTCAGCAAATGTAAAATGTTTACTACATCATGGATCTTTTCCAGAAATCAGTCAAGATGTTTAATTAAATTTTAATATTTTGAATATTCAAAGTAGATTGAATACGGAAACTTGTCAAGTAAGAAAAAGTGAGATGTGGGCTAAAAAAATTATCATTATTTTAATCAGAATACTAAAAAAAATAAATAAATAAACAAAAATATGTTTAATAGACTGTTTCCCCTGCTATAACACTAAAGTAGGAAGCAGGGTTCCCTCACATACAGAATCTCCATGTCATGTAATCCCTGGTATTAATTGATGTTGCAGTTCAGTGGCAGAACAGCAGGGGGAGATGTGTACACTTGTTGTCAGTTGTGCAGTTGAAATAAAAACTTTATCCTGAAACATATTAAGTACATTTCTAACTAAATATTTATGATGTGTTTAGTGTTTCAGGTGCTAAGTGGACAACCTTGTTCATCATATTCCAAAAAATAAAGAAACAAGTCAATGAGAAACATTTAATCAAAATATTTAACCAAAAAACAAACTAACTCAGCTATGATTGGCTCCAGGTTACCATACGACCCTGATGAATAAGCGATACAGATAATGAAAGAATTGATTTTTAAGCACTTTTCACTATGTGTAACTTTTTAAAGACTTATTTATAAAAATTTTTATTTGGTAATTTCGGGGAGCCGCATACCACACTCCATTCCTTAAGCCAAGATTTTATATAGTGGATTATTGAATTTGTGGGTCAAATTTATCCATTTTCAGATTTTAGAATAAAACACTAGAAAAATGTCTAGACTACAATTAGTGAAGTGCTTTTTATAAATTCCGACTGTATATGCATCGATACCTGCATTTAATGAAGGAATGCATATCTAATTATCTTGGAAATATCCAAAAATGCCACAGAAATCATCTGTCAATATTGCGCTCACATAGGCGCTCACATAGGCTTTTCCTTTTGCATGGTGGCATTTTGTGAGATTGCTCTGTTTAAATGTGGTCAATTTATCAAATTTATCTGATTTACTTGGTGAAGGTGTTGAAAGCATGGGAACATGATGAGAGAAAGTGTGTATTTGCAGTCTCACAGTTTAGGGTTCAGGTTTAGAGGAAGAATCTGATCCAACCGCGAGCACCTTTCAAATCGGTCACGAAAATTAATGTGCACTTGACCATCACTTTCCCTTGCATGAAAAATAGACCTTTTTGAGAATGTCCCGAGTAAGATGTATTCCTGAATCTTTCTCTAAATTAAGATTTTAAAGGGTTAAATATTTGTTCCATGTTTCATGCTGATATCTTTTACAGGAATATGTTCTGCTGAGGAATATATTTTGGAAACTTTAAATGCATTTTTTTCTCCATTTTTCAATGTTTCCATAGGCCTTGTTATTCAAACTTCATTTGCCCATATCTCACACATTTGTCCCATTCAAAGAAATTATGCATCATATGAAATACCATTAAAGCTTGTGTTCTTTCAGATAAGCACAAAATCTTTTATTTATTTAATTTTTTTTGAAAAATTGACCCATGTGACTGGTTTGGTGCTCGAGGGTCACATTTGTTATAAGCTTACCCATGTACAGCTCAAACAGCCCAAATGTGATGTATTCACTTTCAATAAAACCCAAGGCTGCCAGGCTGTACTGGAATGAAATGATTTACTCCGCATGACCGAGTTTTCATATTTTCTCCCTACTCCATATTTCTCCAGACAATATGATTGCCCTTATCTGCCTCTGTCTCAGCCATGCACACAAAGGTTTAAATGAGTTTTGATCTACTTAAAGAATGCAGATCACTCCCTCATTTACCATATAGTTTAATCCTACTAGGGTCACTCAGCTGACAGTGGCCGATGGTGGGGTACACCCTGATCAGCTCGCTAGACCATTGCAGGGCCAGCACACACAACTATTTACACTCCCATCCACACCTAGGAGCATATTTGGAACAACCAGTTAACCTAATGTTCATGACTTTGGACTACCTGGAGGGAACCCATGCAAACACAGGCAGAATATGCAAACTCAGAAAAGTCCAAGCCAAGCCCGGAACTTAAACCCAGAGCCCTCTTGCTGTGAGGAGGACGTGCTAAGCTCTCCACCACTGTGCTGCCAACAGCCAGATCATCTACAATATTTAACATTAACTTACAATTTTTTTAAAAATTTCTCTTAAAGCTTAAAGCACTTACTTTTATGGAAGACAACTAAAGTCAATTGCCTCAAAATTCCCAGCAAATGCTGAGCTTATTCATCGTGCACCACCGTCATACATTACGTTTACATTTGACCTCTCTGATGTGTACGTTATTCTACGGTATACTGCTGGCTTAGCATAATTGTACCTGTTGTTGTTAGCGGTGGTGCAGATTTGTGTAGGAAGCTCTTTAACTTTGAGCTTCCTGTGTTACTGTAATACAACATGATTTTTCACTGTTTAAGGAAAAATGCAGTTTTGATGAGAAAACCCAGTGATTCTGAGGAGGTTAGATTTTAGAACAATGTGATTTGTCTAAAGTGTTTTTCTGTTAAATACTAGGCTATTGGTACATTTAGTTCTGCTATTCAATAACAAATACAGTAGTATACATGCTTTTCACGTTTATTGGCTTAGCTAACATCTAATTTTTCTCAGCACAGAATTATAGAATATTGGCTATAGGTCTTAAAATATTCCAATCTTTATGACTATTATTGTATCCCCCATGAAGCACAGGGGACTGTTTTCACTGGCTGCCTGCCTCTGCCGCATGCCTCGCCGCGGACACGTCTTTTTAACACTCTAGCAGTGCCTATTGTTTATGGATTTATTTTATATTTATGTTGAATGGTCTCTATTGCACTCCCAACCAGCCTATACGAAATGTGTGACCTTGACCTAATTTTTAAGGCCACAGAGGTCAAATCATCAAAAATGCCTGTTAACACTCCAGAGGCTGCAGTTGACAGTGCGGGGAAAACACCAAGTGTTGTGTGACAAGAACACATTTCTAGTTTATTTATAACTTTGTTTTGCTTTAGATTTTTTTTTTGATTAGGCAATTCTCTTTCTTTGCGGTTTCTTAAAAGAAAAGTTAATTAGGCTGCATGAATCGAACACAGTGCAGCATGGTGGTGTAGTGTAGCACGTCCGGGTGTCTCTGCTGGGTGTTTCTGTGTGTTGTTTGCACGTTCTCCTAGTGCTTGTCTGGGTTTCTGCTGGGTACTTCAGTTTCCTCGCACAGTCCAAAGACATGCACATTAGGCTATTTGGTTGTTCCAAATTGCCACTAGTTGTGAGTGTGAATGGTTGTGTGTGTTGACCCCGATCAGGGTGTCTTCACCCAGTGTTGGCTGAGATAGTATTCAGCCTCCCCAGTGAGTGAAGTGTACAGATATTTATTTTAAATATGGTAAATTGTGTGCACACTCTTGTAGATGTAATTGTAATGTTCAGGATGAGAAAAAATAAAAAAATAAATTGTTTATGCTTACATTATTTTAGAGTTTTCAAATGAATACAGTCATGCAGCCATGTTAAACTACAGCGTGTGCATGATTTAGAGCATCTTATTTATAAAGTGAAGCTTATTTTTGTGCCCTTTCAGGCTATGTTGTAAGGGGAGCCTTATCAAGGTGTTTTCATTGCATTTGTGCTTGCAGGCAGCAAAGTCCACTTCAACTTACACACTGGTCCTAGAAAAACATAAGCAAGTTAAATATTTTCTTAACTGTGAGCCTATGTGTAAAGTTTTATTTTTAGGACTGTAGAGCATGTGGTCAAACTGTGGAGTAAAACATTAACACCTGTTTCTTAACTTCTTCCTTCCTTTGTCAAAGAAGTGAAATACTACAGTGTTTACTATAGTGAACTGTATTATACACTGCCCGGCCAAAAAAAGTCACACACTAATATTTTCATGGAGTGCATTTAGCCTTTTTCATAGCATGTAATCACCATGCCATTATTGCTCCAGTTGGTCAGGTCGAATTTTTTCCTCATCAATTCAAGACATCAGTAAGAAACCCAACACTGGATGGAAATGAATGTTATGTTGCTCATGTATGTTGAAACAATGTCATGACGATTACATGCTGTAAGCAAGACTAACAGCAACAAACCACATTATAAAATGTTCTCCGGCACATCCCGAAAACCTTCAATAGGGTTATAAGGTCAGGACTCTGGGGTGCCGATACATATGTGAAAATGATACCTCGTGCTCCCTGAACCACTCGCTCATTATTTGAGTCCCCATTTTATATCCATGCCATCAGAGAAGAAAAAGTCCATTGATGTGATAAGCTGCTCATTCAGTACATTCAGATCATCAGCTGACTTCATTTTATTGCCACATTAATGTTGCTGAGCCTCGACCGGACCAACTGGAGCAACTGAAAATATTAGTGTGTGTGACTTCTTTTTTTTTTTTTCTTTTTGGCTGGGCAGTGTATGTTTCTTTAACAATATGTTGATACTGAAGGTTAATGATAGCTGAAACCCTCATCATGGTTTACAAGAACATTATAGTGTATTTAAAGTAAAATTATCTTAACCTTACATGTTTACAATTAGGACGTACAAAAAAGATGGCCTATATTATATTCAAGGCATGCTTCAATCTGTCGCTCATTAATTTGAGTTAAACTGAGGCAAAAACACAGATAAAAAGGGTTAATTACCACTAATTAGTGCAAAGTAATAAGTTATATGTGCTGTCTCTCACACAGACTGTGCTCAATACTCGAACAGTATTCTGAGCGATTATGGAGAATCCTGGACAGTGGGGAAGCGTGGTTCTTGCGATGTTGTGTATCTGCTACATGAATAATATGTTTAGTATGCTTCCTAATATGCTTCAATCTATCATTGCATGTTTATTGCACTAATGGATGTAATTAGACTTCTTAGCTACAAAAATATTAAGCATCCTTGTCTACAAAGGTTGCAGAATGGTAAATGAAGCTGCCATTAAGGGAATGCTTTGCTTTGTTTTAGCTGTTTAATTTAATAATAAATGTCTGGTATGCAACTGAGCACCATCCACAGAACAGCCATGGAATTCATAATTCAACATTAGTTCACCCATTAAATATTACATTTATTATATGATGACTAGATTGCTGCTAGGACGGCATGGTGGCGCAATGATTAGCATGCCCACTTCGCAGCAACAAGATCCTGGGTTCGAGATCCAGGCCCAAAGATTTCTGTGTGGAGATTTGCATGTTCTCTCTGCGCTTGTATGGTTTTCCACTGGGTACTCCAGTCTCCTCCCACAGAAGAAGACATGCAAATTAGGTGGTTGTGTGTGTGCTCTCTGATGGTCTGGCGAGCTGTTCATGGTGTACCCAGTGTCGGCTGAGATAGGCTCCAGACTCCCTGTGACCCTAATAGGGTTAAATGAGTGAGTAGTTTAGAACAGGGAGTTGACCCAGTATGTGGCTTTGGAATGTGGGAGGAAACCGAAGAACCTCAAGGAAACATGCAAGCATGGGGAGAACCTGCAAACTCCACACAGAAACGCCCCTTTCGAGCCCATGATCTTCCTCCTGCAAGGTGGGCATATGAACCAATAGGCCACTGTACTGCATACACAAAGAGCAGGTTTTCCTATTTTTATGGGGACATTTAGTCCCCTAACCCCCAACCCACACACACACACACATACATACACACACACTTAGCTGAATGTGTCTTTTTTTGCTCTTATCTGCAGAAGTATTTTGAGTTTCTCATTGTTTGCACATCATAGGTTTTTATTCAGGCCTGAGCCCACCTGAGAATTAAATGTTAGAATCACCCTTGATTCAAGCATTAATTTTTCAGCTATTTGATTTGGAAATACTGGACTATATACACTGAGCAAAACCCAGAAGATGATACACTAGCCTGTATGCTGTGCAACCTCAAGCTAACATTAAACAAATGCATTATATATCATGTCCAATAGTTCAAAACAACAATGCTAACACAAAAACCCTGGGGCCATTTTGAAAGCACTGGTAATTGCATTTTTGAGCAGATTTGATCTTCATGGCACCTTTATTTCATTTTACACTAATGACTTTAGAGTGTGCACAGAAATGAGAAATGACTTTTGAACCAGTGCTGACAGTTGAATCTGACACATGGTAAACATTATTACAGTCACTAAATACTGAATTGCTCCTGATTGCTTGCAATAAAACTGTTCTCTTTGTGATATATTTCTATATTTCGTGTGAGATTAAAAGAGTTACTTATACTGTGTGACACTTTCCAAAGGAAGCTCTACTGTTTGGCATTCGCTGTTATTTGCTCGATGGCGTGATGATTAGCACATTCGGCTCACAGCAAGTAGGTCCTGTGTTCAATTCCTGGGCTTGGGCGTTTTGGTGTGGAGTTTTGATATTTTCACCATACTTTGCTTGGGTTCCCTCTGGGTACTCCAGTTTCCTTCCACAGTCCAAAGACATGCATATTAGGTGAATTGACTTTCAAATTGCCCCTAGGTGTGTAGGTGAGTGTAAATGGTTGTGTGTGTTGCCTTGCGATGGTTTTACGAGCTATTCAGGGTGTTCCCTGCCTTCACCCATTAACGGCTAAGATAGGCTCCAGTCTCCCTGTGACCCTAGTTAGGATTAAGCGGTAAATGGATGAATGAGTGTTATTTGCTGGCAGTGTAAGTAATCTGTGTTGATCAAGGTCATGGAAAAGTTTTTTAAAATGTGCTGGAATGTTCAGCGAGCAGTTTAAGATTTTCTTCCCAGCCAGTAAACATATATCTTTTTTTCTCTCCCCGACTTCCAGCACCGAAACAACACACTCTGTTTATTTGTGTGGTATTCTTCATATTCTTGAGGATAAATGGTAACAGTGTCGAGTACAGCAGAATCAAGGTCTTGCTGTGTTGAGGTGTGTGTGTGTCTGTGTGTGCGTGAAGGCTTTTCTCTCAGATCAGTGGTCTATTTTTGCCTGCTTTCTTCACCTCCTTATAGGTTTTCTGCAGTCTGATTACAGCACTGCGGCTTCAGTGTCAGCCTGGGACCAATCTTCGTTTACCTCTTGCATATGATGTCACTCTCCATTCAATGCATTTCTCCATCTTTCCATGATTCGTTTCAGTTTTCTCTTTGATCTGAGGGCTGAGTAAAACGAGGTAAGGTAACGCTAAAAATGATTTATGCAATGAATGAATTGCAATTATTTATGGAAATTGTTAATGAGCTGAGAAAAGGAGATTTCAGAAATAAAAAGTTCATGAAATGTTAGTGTGAAGGTCCTTTTAGGTCTGACCCTAGTTAGGTGCATAGGTATGCTGCTGATAATGGGCCATAAGGGGGCACTGTTTAATTTTGTGGTGAGAAGTGAAGAGCTAATACTCTGATGATGTTCACTGATATCCTGCAGTCTTGCTACTGTCAACAGAATAAGCACCATCTCAACATCCAGTGTTACTGGAGAGCCGTGATTATAATGGTTATCCTTTGTCCTTTTAACGATTCTCGTCTTTCTGTGCTGTGTGAAGATAGATAGACTAGGCCAAATTCTCGAACCTCCATTTGGTCTCTGTTACATCTAATGACAGATAAATCTGTCATTGATTTTGTTTATGGGCCACTGCTAATACTGACTGGATAACAGTTTTAGATGATTGAATGCAGGGAAACTTTGTTGTTATTCACAATCTCATCCTGCCTTGCTACCTACTTTTTGGCAAACATCCATAGAAGCCTTGGGAGTAGAATTTAATGCAGTCATTAAATTTTACTCTTGTCTGGACACTCACTGTTTCAGTGTCATTGTAGGCATGATGGCTAGTATTATCACGGAAGAAAGAAGAACAGTCTTTCAGTACATTGTTACATGATGCAGTGGTGTGTGCTCTAATAACAAATAAGGGGTAAGGTGTGGCTAGCCTCAAAGTTAGGGATTTCACCATTCAAAAAGATATCACAACCAAAATTATACCAGTGAATTTTTATTTATTTATTTATATTATAAAAAGTGATTTGTGATAGAAGCGTATCTGCAAGAGTGAAGGGAAAGGTTAATAAGACAGGGGTGAGGTTGGCTATGGTGTCTGGAGACGGTAGCACTGACAAAAAGACAGGGGACAGAACTGGAAGTGGCAGAGATGAAGATGTTGTGAGTTTCTCTGGGAGTGGCAAGAATGGACAGAATCAAAACTTATGTTAGAGAGACAGCACAGGTAGGAGTGTTTGGTGATAAAGTGAGAGAGGACAGATTGAGATGGTTTGGGCATGTGCAGAGGTGGGATGTAGGGTATATTGGTAGAAGAATTTTGAGGATGGAACTGCCTGGTAGGAGGAGAAGAGGAAGGCCAAAGAAGAGGTTTATGGATGCAGTGATGGAGGACATGTAGGTGATAGGAGATCCAGTGACAGATGCAGAGGACAGAGCAAGATGGAGAAGGATGATCCACTCTGGTGGCCCCCAGCAAAAGCAGTAAAAGACTACTACTAATAATATGTATGTATATATGTTATTATTAATACAAATAATATGGATATATTTTCATTTATTAATCCTGTTACAGAACCTTTAAAAATTTGTTTTAAAATGATTATGCTTGCATTTAAGCCATTCAGTTACTCAAAATGTACTCAACGTTTGCTTACATTTTAATAGAAAGCATAAATTAATTTAGTCCTCTAGCTCTACTAAATTCAACTCAGATTTAAAATTGACTAAGGGATTCTTTTTAAACTTGCAGATGAGGTGGTTTAGGGAAAAGGTTAGGTATCTAATTAGTGCTTGGTCTCTGGCGACCCACTGAAACTTACTCATTGGACCCATGCATATTCTTTTAATTAGTGTGAAATTATAGGTTCTTTTATCTTGACATTTGCATATTCCTCAAATATTCATTCATTCATTCATTTTCTAAGCCACTTAATCCTAATTAGGGTCGTATCCAACACACATAGAATACAATAATTCACACTCACACCTAGGGGTGATTTGGAACAGCTAACCTTGCATGTTTTTCGACTGTGGAAGGAAACCGGAATACCTGGAGGAGACCCACACAACAATGAAGAGAACATGCAAACTCCACCAAGAAACGCCTCGAGCCTGGAAATCGAATCCTGGAGCCTATCTCAGCTGACGCTGGCCACTTGAGCCTGTGACTTGAACCCAGGACCTTCTTGCCGTGAGGCTGTCAACTACACCACCATGCCATTCATCTGTTTAAACAGAGCATCTTTAAGGAAAACATCTATGGAACAGAGCAAATTGTATTATTGTGTTCCAATGATGAGCAGAATATCTCTATTCTGAATGAAAACACCTTGCTTAGTGATCATATCTGTTATCTGATGCAGGGTTTCACATTATATTTCTATTCCATGAATCATGTTCACTTTATACATTATAATAATAATCAGTTTGCCAATACAGTTTGTCTCAAGACAGTAACACTGTTGCTGTTTACGTACGCTGATGAATCCGTCATGGCAGAAAATCTAAATGAATCAGAGGGTTATTTGTTAGGCAATGCTTAAAGCTAAGTGGTGTAACATAATTTTAATTAAATAAAAAATTGGATAACATATCCTCACATATATCCCTAACTCTTCTTTATTTATTTCTTGTTGGTGCAACATGAATCTACTATTAGGGCTGCAGTTATAGAAAATTATTCAACACTTTCTGACCAGGAAGAAGAAAGAATTCAAGAGTGTTGTGTTATAAAACCAACAATTTAATGATTTTACAGAAAAGGTTGCTTATGTAACTTGGCTTTGCAAATTAATAGTTCTGAGAAATGATGGCAAGGGTGACCCTTCACCATATCAGTCCTTGAAACCCTTGAATAAATGATGCGTCAGTATTATTCCAGGTAACCGAGAACGTCATTAAAATGTTCAGTAAGTATCTAAAAGATTTTAAGAAGGTTAGGCTGCACCATTACAAAATAATATCCCTGCAATTATATAAAATAAGGTCTGCTATAATAATGTTTTGCTGTATTAGAATGAGCATGGTATCATAGGGGTTAGCATATCTGCCTCACAGCAAGAAGGTCCTAGGTTCGAGTTTGCATGTTCTCCCCGTGATTGTGTGGGTTTCCTTCGGCACTCCGGTTTCCTCCCACAGTCCAAAGGAATGCGGAATAGGCTAATTGGTTGTTCCAGATTGACCCTAGGTGTGAGTGTGAATGGTTGTATGTTTGTTGGCCATGTGATGATCAGACAAGATGCACAGAGTGTACCCTGCCTTCACCCAGTGTTGACTGGAATATGCTTCAGCCTCCCACTAATGCTACATTGGACCAAATTTTGTTGTTTACAGTAGGTATAGAAAATGACCTTTCTCTTTTATATATATATTATAATGTATGTATCATTTTAGCTTGGGCACCCCCAGTGGTAGGGTGCTGGATTATTGAGGGTTCAAGCCCCACTATCAGCGGGATGTCACTGCTGACCCCCCAGTGCAGCTAACTGGGTTATCAAAGGCTGGCCATGTCTCTCACTGTCTATGGTGAGAGGCATGTAAAAGAACCATTGCTGATTTTCATCAAGAGTAGCTGCACTGCCGTCAGCGTGTTTCTGCCCTGCAATGGCCTGGCAAGCTGTCCAGGGTGTATTCTTCCCTCACCCAGAGTCGGCTGAGATGGGCGCCAGCCTCCCCGCAACCCTAATTAAGATTAGGTGCTTCAGAAAATGAATGAATAAATAATTTTAGCTTGATAAAATATAATATATTAGGCTGTAACTGAACTTTTGGACCTTAATTCATCATGAAGTGTTAGTACACTAACACAAATATAGAGTATATTATTTCTTTTTTCTATGCTCTGACAAATCCTTTTAATTTAATCTGTGAAGAGAAGCTGCTTCTGTATACACTTTAAACCTTATTAGCATTGGTCACCTTACAGCAGTAACAGGATTAGAATCCGCTAATCCATCCTGTTTCATGCTTACTCTTTTTTCAGTGTGATGTTGCCAGTAGATATTACACCACTGTGAATTAAATGCTATTTAAAATTTAACATATTTTGCCGCTGTTGTCCCTGCGATGGCCTGGCAAGCTGTCCAGGGTGTACCCCGCACTCGCCCAGAGTCGGCTGAGATGGGCGCCAGCCTTCCCGCGACCCTAATTAGGAATAAGCGGTTCAGAAAATGAATGAATGAATGAATGCATTTTGCCCTGAAAAAAGCTATAGTTTTATAACTATTTGTAGAAAAAAAATCACCACAATACAAATCAAATATCATTAAAATGGTAATACTTACATCAAGGAGAATAAAAAAAATAAATGAAAGGGTTATAGTTCATGTTTAAATTGTGTATTTATTGTTTATTTATTAAAATCAAGCCCATACCTGATATTTCCGGCATTGTTTTGGCATGTGTAATGTCTTGTGAAGTCTTTAAATGAACAGACCATCTTAAAGACCCTGTCTTGCCCTGTTTTTGGCCTTTCTGCCCAAATATGATGAAAATAAGAGTACAGCTGACAGAGAATAGCAGCAGGGAAGGAGTAGGAAACATGTAATGATGGATTGGGACTGTGTCAGCAGGAGTAGACAAAGATACATCAGAGTATATTTAAAATTAAGATACCATTTATTCATGGATTATCTCTACCGCTTATATGTCAGGGTCATCAGGGAAGCTGGAGCCAGTCCCAGCTGACTTCAGTAAGAGGGGATATATACATATACACTAATGTGCAGTGAAGATAATACACCCCCACTTTTGTCTAAAAGGGCTCCTAATAAAAAGAAGTAAAAAATTACTTGTCTATAATTTTGTAGTTAAATTAAGGTGAATATGCACACATTCGCTGCCTCTAGAAGAAACAGAAGAAAGCATTCACATAATTAAGTCCCTTTGGTGTCCATCTTCAGCTAGAGTCAAAAAGTCATTAGATTTTCATTTTAAAATATGAATGAAATAATCTGAATACATTTCATTGTAATGTAAAAACAATATATGATAAAGTATGGAAAATAATTAGCAGCCTTCACAGGAATATGGAGGAAAATCACTGACTGATTCAATTATCTGCCACAACCACTTCACACAGTCATGTCCATGATGGAGGCTGCCGCTAGAGACAAAAACAGCACTTGAGCCCCTTTTTGTAATGGCTAACAAGATTGAAGAGACTAGTATATGGACCCTGAAACACCATGCAGAACATTTAAAGCCCTTCATATTTCTAGGTTTGCACTTTTTAAATTCAGACAGATTTTCAATAAGGCTTAAATCAAGAGATGGTGAAAATTGATTTTGTGTCCAGGAACTATTTAGGTGTTATTTTGGATGGATGTTTAAGTTCATTATCATGTCATTGTTTTGTTGATGGAGCCATTTAACATCCATGCGATGTTTATCACTTTTGCACATTCTCTTGGAGAATGCCAATAATTCTGCAGATAGTTGTCAGTGGCGAATGGGGAGTCTTTGTTGGTAATGAAACCTATCTCTCTGTTGACACATTAAATATAAATACGCTACTTAATGGCTGAAATCCAACTGAGTCTTAAATTTGCTGTCTGGATAAAGAAATGTATGAAGAAATTGGTAGTCCTGAGTCTCTGCTGGGCTGAGCACTAGTTGGTAATCTCAAAAGAAAAAAAGCAATTACCAACACAGGTACCCTGTTGATGTTATTCTGTGTGTGTTAAATCACAAAGTATCTGTGTGGGATGGGGAATGTTATTTTGTCTTCTTTAAGGCACTAAATGACAAACATATTTGTTTCTTTCAAACATCCTAGATTGGAAAGGGCTCAGAAAAATGTCTGATATTCAGTCACTGCATTTCCACATGTTGTTTGTGCACCTAAACAGCTCGCCAGTCCATCACATGGCCCACACACACACACACACACACACACACACACACAAACCAAATGGCTAGTATATTAAGCAATATTCAAGTGAGAATATTCAATTAGCCTATGTGGACTGTGGGAGAGAGTACTCAGAAGAAAGCCATGCAAGCACAGGGAGAACCTGCAAACTCCACACGAAAACACCCTTGTCTGGCCTAAAGTCGCGTTCACACATGAAGCAACAATCAAATTCTAGAGATAGCAAATCTCTTGACCAACGACATCACTGCTCCACTGAGTTCACCCAAAAATCAAAATATCAGGACAATAACCACATTCTTTATCATTTTCTTCATGGAACCTTTATAGGGCCATTGAATCATGGCAGCTCTTAGCAATACCAGGCAGGATTACTGCACCAGGTTATGACATGGATGTCTATTCGAATACTTGTTATGAATGTGCAATATATACAGTACTACGTGTATTCCATTGCCATATACACCAATCAGACATAACAGTACAGCCAATTAGAGGAGAAGTGAGTAACACTGAATATCTTATTACAGTGGCATTTTTTTTTATTTTATTTTATTTTATACTGTATAAAATGGGCGGGCCGGGGGGCGGCGTGGCAATAACTTTGTCCGGGCCATTGCTCGGCTCATGAATAGGCCAGCTTTCTGAAATTTAGCATAGGCACTCCCTATGACCTAAACCTGTGCGTGGCGTAGCTAATTTGCTGCCTTTGACCTTGGCACAGTGACCTTGAACATATAAATATTGTCCGGGCCATTGCTTGGCTCATAAGCATGGTAGCTTTCTGAAATTTTGCATAGACACTCCCTCTGACTTAAACCTGTGTGTGGGGTGGCTAATTTGAATATGTGACCTTTGACCTTGGCACTGTAACCTCAAACATATAAAGTTTGTTTGGGCTATTGGTCGGCTCATATGCATCGGCTCAAACTTTTGAAATTGTGCATAGCTGCATGCTGAAACTTTTTTGTTATTGCTAACCTTTTGCAAAACTTCCATTTTTGTCCCCTCTGCGCTTGAGGCATCCTAGCTGAGGGGTTACAATGTTCTAAAGAACGGCTATTTTTGTAGCTGGTTTACAAATCGAACCAGCAACCTTTTGGTCCCAAGGCCCAGTGGGGGTGTTTATGGTATGTAGTGGTATAGTGCCTACCAAAGAAGTTGATCTTGGCAAGAGTATCATGGGTGCTCAAGGTTCATTGATGTGCATACTTCTGGTTTGAACCCACAGAAGAGCTACTGTTCCACAACCTGTAAAACTGTTAATGTTGTCTCTAACAGAAAGGAGCCAGAACGAACAGTGCCGCCTATGGGGCTGCTTCACCAAGGACTATTCAGGTGGTTTTAATATTATGGCTGATAGGGTTAGACTTCAATCAGGATTAATTGATTATTTTCCTCATCTCTCTTAAGCTTCTAACTAACACAGACTAACCTAACCCTAACTTGCCTAACTGGGTTTAGGCTAAAGTGGTTGGTTTAGTGTCATGCACAATAATCACATTTCTGAAAATCTGTGAAAGCGGAGTTTAATCACTAAAGCCTAATCAAGGGATTTCTACCTCTTTCCATAGTGTATTACTGCCCTTGGTAATTAGAGGCAACTTAAACCCAATAAACGCTTTCACAGACCTTTCTTACCATATTGTGCTGTAATTTATGCCATCACCTTCAGGGTCACCTATATACCATATGATTAAATTAAATAGAACCAAATCCACACAGTATGGAAGGAGACACCACTGTTGTTCCATGAATAATTCCATGCCAATCAGCCCTCTCAGTCTCATAAGTGAATCCCCTCTGCTCAGAGGCATTTATCACAATATCGCTGTCACTGAAAATGAGAAATGAGAATACCTTCATTCCTTGGATATTGAACTTCCCCATGCTGAATTTCTAAGCAGTGTTGAAGCTCAACTGCTCTTTGATTAATCAAAACAAATGGTCTCCAATAACATTTCAGCTGACAGTTTCATCCATATTCCTTTTAAAAGAGATGAAAAATCTAGAAACACAATATGAATGATACACAGTTGCATTATAAATGCTGATTCTATGTATTTCCTATGCTATCTTGTTTTTCAAACCACAACACCCATGTTAATGAATCTGAGGAGTGATATTGAAAGGTTACATGGTTGTAATATGTCTTTCACATTCTCCGCTAGAACCAACTGGTAAACAACATCTCATTCCATTCTTCTTTCTTTCCTGTTTTGAGGATGGCTTCAGATATTATGAGCAACCAACTGATGTGCATTTAAATAGCAGAACATTTTGCATGCAGTGCAGGATATGATGGCCATCATAAACATGTTCATTTATTTTCAGTATCTGCTTGATGCACTTTAGGGTCAGGGGGGAATCTGGAGTTTATTCCGGGATCATTGGAGATGACTTAGGAATGTACCCTGGAAGAAATGTAGCCTAGCACATACACATTCACACACTAATTCTCAATTTTTACATCTGTAATTTTAAAGTAGACTAGAAGTTATTCTGTTAATATGGCAGAGCTAGCTTTTGAAGTCAACAGCGTCCTTATTGTCTCCACAGAAGAATATAACATCTATTATTTTCCTGGTGGTTTTGTTCAAATATATCAATTTTACATGTAAGTACTGTATTAAATAAGGTGTTACTTGTACAAATATGTAAAATAAAAAATCAACAATTTACACTGGATGCACTTATTTCTTATGAATGCATATTCTGTAACTGGCCACCTACAAGGAGAATGGTTTTCTAGTCAGTGGTAAACCATTTCAAGTGACGTAGGGGGTAGAAAACTGCTGACAAATAGGGCATCGCTACAGATGGGAAATAATATTGTTGGATTACTATGTACCTAATTATGAAGAGAGGAAGTGATAATGGGGATAATGACTGTAATCCTGACTTTTTCATCAAGTACAATGGATAAAAGCTCCTGAGTTTGTGCATGCCACAATGGCCTGAAGATAAGACTCAGAAATTACCAGGTAGCTATGGCAACACCACCAACCACTGTATGCCTTTATGTCATCACCACGTTCAGGTTCCTCTAGCTGTGGGTAAAGTTTTAATGATTTGCTTTACATGTAGGAAATAATAATATTACTGAATAAATGAAGTGTGAATTTTGCTCAAAACGTAATCCATTCATTTTCAAAATCCTTATAATAATAATAATAATAACCATATTCAGGACTTGATTTTGTAGCTACGTTAAAGGTCTTTTGAAAGATGTATATTGAATATTCTTGGTTGGTGTTCACTATATACATTTTATGGTTTGTTCTCATACATTTCCCAATTACAGAATATTTTAGTGCTAAATAAGTGCTGATTGTCACATTTTTCGTGTTTTACTGATATTGTTGAAAATTAAAAAGATGATACTTTTTGAAAAGAATTCGGTAAAATTTAAATTTGAAAATCATGTACAAACATAATGTTTTTTTTTCCAAACAAAACCTGCTTAATAATTCTACCATAAATAAGTGTTCCTTAGGAGATCTGGCAAAATATCATATATATAGTGTAGCAATAACCCATGGGGTCCATTGAACCCCATGAACTCAATACTTCAGTAGTAGCCACAAAACAGTGTAGTGTTCATAAAACAATATAAGTACTTGGACTGATATAACACTTTGTGAAAATAACTATTTTGTGAAAATCTACACACAGTGATTACATGTATCTATGTATTAGCTACATATGACTTCTGCAACTGTGAATCTCTTTCTTTCTATGTCAGCACTTTTATTAAAAGCATACGAGCTAAAACAAATCGCCAAAAAGCAATGAATAGGGAAATTAAAAATAATACAAAATTTTTTGGCTTTAGTTTATACATTTGTTGCTAATTCTTATAAAAATGTCTTATTCCAGAGTGACTTCTTATTTACAAAGTGATGGAATGTTTAATTTGAGGTAAGATAATAACTTGTACACCTAAGTGCTACACTGTGTATCCAGTAGGAAGTCATTTGGGATGCAGCCTATTGCTCACTTACTTTGGCATGCTTGATGGGGTCATGTTATTTTACAGCCAGGCACCCTCAATTTATATCCTTTCGTATGCTGTGTTGGGTAAGTCAACCATTACGGATTGAGAAGACATAGAAAATGGATGGTTTCCTCCTCTTTAATGGGCTGCTGCACTGTGATTGAGGTCTGTTTGAAGTACCACTATCTGTCCGTTCTACTAGTGTCTACCTGCAGACGTGTGTAGGTAGAACTACTCAAACAGTTTCTTTAAAACAGCTCTCTTGCAGTATGTCTTGAAATGTAACCACATTGTGTTTAATGTAGGATGTACATAATACATTCATTTTTCCATTTCATTTGCTGAACTGCGTATTCCTAATAGGGTCATGTGGAGGCTGGAGCCTGGAGCCTATCTCAGCTGGCACTGGGCAAAGACAGGGTACACCCTGAACAGCTCGGCAGTCCATTGAAGGGCCAACACACACCTGGGGGAAATCGTGAGGTAGATGTGCCACTATACTGCCGGTAAAACAGTCATTATTTATTTTGATTATGTGATTTGACAAATCATTTCTTATTCCCAGGTGGAGTCACATTTATGCCAATTTCTTTTACCAATTGTCCAAGCTCAGTTAGATTTGAATAACACCTCAGACAAGCAGCTGTTCAAATCTTGGCATCGATTCACAAACAAATTTAAGCTTGGGTTTTAACTGGTCCATCTGAACACATTCAGGCTCTTGGTTTTGAACTGCTCTTGTGTGGCAATCTAATAAACATTGTGTTATTGTCCTGTTTTGTTTCAATGCTGATTAGATTCCGAGCCTCTGCTGCAAAGTATAGACTGAGAAAACTAAGTTGCCGCTGTTTCCAAAGATATAAGCAGTTTACTTATTTAAACTGTAACCCTGTCGAGGATAAAGAATTTACTGAAGATGAATAAATGAATGCAGTAAATGATGTAAATTATAAATGTGCAAAATTCCTCCATGAATAGCCTATGTTAATCAACATGGCCTTTATTTGTCGCACACACTTCATGTCTTACACTGCTACTATTACTCTACTCATCATCCAAATCTGCCAAATAAATAAATAAACAAACAAACAAACAAATAAATAAATAAATAAGGAAGGATATTTTCACTTAACACCAGTCTGCTTTCCATTTTGTGTTCTTGATTTATGTTCCCTTGTTTTAGACTTGCTTGCACATATTTACTGCTGTGGGTGACAAAATAACCAATGATACCTAAAGCACAATGATTTGCATGAAGTCTATATATATCTATTAAATATTCTGTTAGTCTGACTTGGATCTTTATTCCAACTGACACCAAAAGCATAAGCAAATCCTTTAAAAAAATGCACATTGGCACAGTTATATAGATTAATGAACAATTATACTGTCCTAAAATGGCGCATCTGGCCACAAGGGACATATTCAGAAAGTTTACTAGGGTACATGGTATGGCACAGATAACAGAGCCCAGTTGTACTGACAAAAGCTCTATCAAATTTGTTTACCATGCACACAAAAGAGGGAATGCTCATGTGGAACCATCACAAAGTTTTCAGTATATAAGTATTATTATTTGCACTTGAACCCAGAAATACATTTATTGGAGTAAGTTACCTAATAAATAAATAGTCCTTACCTTCAACAAATCGAATGTATTGATTTATTAGTTAATCATATAAAAAACTCTCAAAACAACACTAATAGTATGTTGGGTATCTCTATATCATATGTAATATTTTATCATTAAACCTAAATTTCTTTGGTGGAAACAAACACACACACACACACACTCTAGGTTAGGCACTCAGAAGGTGTTTATTTGCTTGTTCACATTAGACACTGGGAGCTGCAGTAAACTCCTGTCTTCTTGCAGGGTCCTCACTGTAGACAGCTTACTCTGTACTGCAGGAGGGTGGTGTTTTTTTTCAGCTGAGCTGCTCACCCCCTGATGTGTACTTGTATACATAATTACTTCTTACTGGTTTCACAATCAAGGGGTGGCACAGTGGTGTAGTGCTAAGCACATTCGCCTCACAGCACAAACGTCCTAAAGTTGAGTCCCGAGCTCAGCGAGGGTGTTTCTGTGTAGAGTTTGTATGTTCTTCCTGTGCTTGCGTGGGTTATCTTCAGGTACTCTAGTTTCCTCCCACAGTCCAAAGACATGCGCATTAAGCTAATCGGCTGTTCCAATTGGCCCCTTGGTGTGTGTGTGTGTGCGTGTGTGAATGTGTGTGTTAGCCAGGGTGGTTCAGGGTGTACCCCACTTTTGCCTAAAGTCGGCTGAGATATTTACCTATTTACCTCATTCTCTGGATCACTAATGATATAAGTCTATTCATAATAAAGAGGAAAATAAAGGAATTTAAAACAATCTGAACAAACAAACCTCGAACTAGAACTTGGGATCTCTGGGGATCTAGCAGGCAGTAAGTTGCCAGTTGTTTGTGAACTGCCTTCACACTCTTGAAATTTATTTATTTATCATTTGATATTATTAGGAGAGCTGATAGGGAGCTATCCAAAGCCATGGTGCTGAAAATGTACAATAATGTATTAATCCTGCATCCATCAAAAATGAATCCCATGAGTCCCTTTAAACCCAGTTTAAATTAATCGACGTTTAATTGTTAATTTCAACAGATATTCCCATGCACTCTCTCTTCATGATTTAACTGAACAATACTCTAAAATGCGGCATGGTGGTGTAGTGGTTAGCACGTCCGCCTCACAGCAAGAAGGTCCTGGGTTCGATTCCCAGCTTGGGCGTTTCTGTGTGGAGTT
>JAOUQZ010000030.1:4891515-4909331 GCA_028564935.1 Neosilurus hyrtlii
CTGAGATGGGCGCCAGCCTCCCCGCGACCCTAAGTAGGAATAAGCGGTTCAGAAGATGAATGAATGAATGAATACTTTAAAATGTAAGTACTGAGTAAGGCGTAGCTAGCCCAGAATAAACTGACCGAATTAAACTTAAAGTTGTATTTTATAAGGAAAAAGGAAAAGTTGGGCTTATTAAACGCCTGGTGCTTTTGTTGCACCGTGTTTCTCTTGTTAGGGCTCGTGGGAACAGTGGATTTAGCACTAACGATCCTGTAGCCACCATCAATAATGCGATGTAGTGTTGAGCATGTAACGCAAAAGGGGTGGAGTTTTGGTTTTCCACTTTCCCAGCGCTCCAGTGTGGCTCACAGAGCTCTCACCGCGAGTGCGCACTTTCACATTCCTCTGCGCTCTGCACCAGCCCCACTATCCATCAGTCCGCCCGGAATTGTCAAGCGCATCTCGCCTGATCTCTGCTCGTGTTGTTCTCCGCCTGCTCGTCGTGTCACAGCGCTAAAGCGTTTCCACTTCATTGGAAACTGAAGCTGCGGGAGGCAGCCAGCTTCCCCGCGCCCATGGAGGGAGACGGGATGGACAAGCTGGAGCGCATGGCCTCCGTGTGCGAGTTCGATCCAATCACCGGCAACATCCCCGCCACCAAAGTGGAAATCAGTGTCTCATGCAGGTACGTGAAGCCACGACACCTCTGCTGCACTCCTTAAGAGGAATTCTTAAGTGATTAAATACAAACGTTCACAGCAAAATCCCATGTTTTAAATGAACACCTGATATTTAATCATCTCTAGAGTTATTTGAGCACTGTCGGTATTCCTTCAGTGCCATGGAGTCCTAATATGTTTCCGTACGCACTATTAGTTGCTCTTGGTTTCATGATCAATTTTCCATGTAATACGTGTATGTGAGGGGAAAAATCCTCTGAGCTGAATTAACATTTAGTGACTAACTAATACCAGAGTCCAATTTTCATCCAATTAGACTATGTGTTGTTTTCAGTGGTTGCTAAATGCAGAGGAAGTTATTTCAGTATAAGGCACCAATGAACTGATGAAGTCTCATAGCTTTAACCTGATAAAAACCTGATAAGTATTATTATTCCTTTATTCAGTCAAGAGCATATGAATTATTCTGTAAATAAATTCATACAAAATAACCCAAATGGTAATTTTTACTAATGGAAAACTCAGTGAGGCAAAGGCATAATCTATATGAGATGGCACGGTGGTATAGTGGTCGGCATATCCACCTCACGGCAGAAAGGTCCTGGGTTTGATTCTCAGGCTCTGTGAGGGTTTTTCTATGAGGAGTTTGCATGGTCTCCCTGTGCTTGTGTGGATTTCTTCCGGGTGCTCGTGTTTAGGCTCAAAAGCTCAAGGCTAACTGGCTGTTCCAAATTGCCCCTAGATGTGAGTGTGAATGTTTGTGTGTGTGTTTTGGCCCTGTGAAGGACTGGTGAGTTGTTTGGGGTGTGCCCAACTCTACCCCGAGTTGGCTGAGATAGGATTTAGCCTCCCCTCAACCCTAGTAGGTTTAAATGGTTCAACAAATGAACCTGTATGAAAAAAGTGTGTGAAGACTGCTTTTCAGGTTTTCTTGTTAATATGCATGAAATATATGGTTTTGGAAGCCAAATAATTATTAAACTTTTCTTTGTTTCTTTTCTTTGTTTCTTTTATCTTTTTTTTTTTTTTAGCTCTAGCCCCTTCATATGCAATCCTTAGATACTCGTCGTGTGTAAATGAATAGCTTTGATATTTATGAGTCTGATAACAACACATTTTCCATAAAGCTCACTGGGCTCATTGAATATAAATACACTTCAGCCCAGAGGGGAAATATAATATTTTCTCCTGTCCTATATTTGCACTATATATTAAATCTGCATACACTGCATGAGACCAGATAATTGCAGATCAAAACATTTCTCTCTGTGGCACATGTGTCTACATGCAGCATTGAATTAACATTGAGTATACCTAAATATTTATTTACAGTATTTCATCCTAGGTTGCAGCCTTGATGACAGATCGCAGATTTAAATACATCTTCAATTAAAAGTCACAGTAAATGGGAGAGATGGGGTATGTAAGAAATTCAATCTCATTCACGCTGCCTTGCTATAAAGATCTCATCAGACAAATTGTCCAGACTAATGGAGTGGGCTGGTGGTGTTTGCTGTTCAAAATTGATACAGCTGACAGGTTTAGGCTTTGCCGAAACAGACGCTTACAGTATATTATGTATTCCAGTCCATGTTGGACTTAATGATAATTGCTGAACCATGCAACAAGAGTGCCACAGTAAGAATGAAAATTATTAGTCTCCTCCAGCAAACTAACATCTCAGCTTTATGTAGACTAAGCAATTGGCATTCCACTTATAAAGCACTGCCTGATGTAATGCAAATTAAAAAAAAAAACAACTGTAAACCAAATCTGCCAAACCAAATTTTGTTTAAAAATAGAGGTAAACTTTGCATCAACTGAATGAATATTAAAAATTGAATGAAGGTTTCTCTATCTTGTTCATAGTAGTCTTTAAAATGTCATTCCACAGTGACACCCTCTTCTCCTAAAACCTGCATTTTTGCCATTGGGGTCCCGTATTTTATGCACTTGTTTCCTATAGTCGATTTAGTACAGATGAAGAGACTGGAGATGAGGCCATATGAAACTAAATGGCTCTCTATACGCTCTCTAAATATTCTCACAAGGTTTTTTTGTTATGTAGTGATATGCGGTAATTATGCTCTTGGTCCAGGGCTTTTAAATATTCAAAGAATGACAAGGTTAAGACATTGAATAGAATGGAGTTTTTGTTTTGCTAAACATATGCACATTACAGGATATTAAAAATTCATTTTAGGTACAGTATATATAGCTAAAGTACTGCATGAGCAATTCTTAAATATTACCTTTTTTTGAAACAACATTTTAAAGCTCTGTTTAGACAGTAAAAAGTACATCAGGTCACAGATATTGTGTGGAACCCGTTTAACTATTCTCTGTGGTGAATGACGAAACAGGATGTGTATAATTTATGTGTTCCTTTTCTGAATGAAAAATGTGATGTAGTGATGAACCCTGGCTTTGTGTGCTTTTATGTTGACTTGCTGGATTGTTACACTGCTCCAAGTTTTCATATAGCAGCAAAAAAATCTTCAAAGTACTACCCTTTTCATTAAAACTAGAGGGAATAGCGATCTTATGGAGCCATAAATATCTACTGGGAGTATATGACTTGCACACAAACACAAATTCTAACTCTACAAACAGCCTTTAAACCCAGTGCCATTGTATCAGGAATCATGGGAATCTCAGGGTCAGAGAAACTGCATCTTTCCTTGGAACTGAACACAAATTTTCTACAATCCCACCAGCAACCTTGTACCATCTCTACCAAGTGTATGCAGTGCAGAGCTTGGCAAAAGGTTTGCTATGCTTTGCGTTAGCTGAAATCATTCAACTACTGAGTAATATCTCCACCTCTGTGTTTTTCTTTCTTTTTCCTTTTTTAATTTTTTTGGCAATCACCCATTTGTGAATTTAGGACATAGAAATACTCAGCAGTAACAATTGTCAACACATCACTTAAGATGTCTTGGAGATAATACTTTACAGTATTTTATCAAACTTTGCACCATAATCTGCCTGTTATACAAGTCTGATACCATTATGTGCAGTAGAGATATAACCTAGCATGAATACATTTATGACTGAGCCACTGGGGGTGGTTTGGGTAGCAGTGGTTAGCAGTGTTGCCTCACAGAAAAAAGTTTCTGGGTTTGAATGTCATCCAAAGGTCTTTTTATGTGGAATTTGCATGCTGTTCCTGTGCTTGCATGGGATTCCTCTCACAGCACATGAACATTAGGTCAACTGGCTACTATAAATTGCCCATAGGTATGAACGGTTGTGTGTATGGGATGGATGATGGATGGAACATTTACATATACATACATGTATACAATTCTATTTACATATATTATATTGTTTTTGAATATATATTAATGGAGTTTTAATGAAATGCTAGTCAGAAACTTTCACACAGCTTCTGGCTGAGAGTAGAGGTGCATATAAAGCCTGGCATCCTGTGAGATGCATAAAAATGTACTTAATTAGAAGGGTTTCATTTTTTAATTTTTTTTGCTTTTTACTCAAGGGACAAAATAAGTTCATGTTCATTTATATGGATTTGTAGCTACCTTTATTCTTAGGGTTTCAGTAGTTTAAATGAATTTAATTCAGTTAAATTTAATTAAACTGTAATTGCACAGGGCATATTATAATTGACATTGTCACAAAGCAGCTTTAGATAGTAAATAAATTTGTTTAAAAATTTAAGCTTATGATTTTAAATATTTCCGGAGAAACCCTATACAGCCCTAATGAGCAAGACTCTGGTGACAGTGGTAATGAAAACCTACCCCAGACAACATGAGGAAAAAACCTTGGGAGGTTTTGGATGACACCAGCTAAAATACAAACCCTCTAGCAGGAAATGTATTACAATTTCACAGGAAGTCTAGTTGGTTATCTTATAACTATAATGGTAATTGTACTCCTAAATTATTTTACTTTATGCTACCTTTTTTTTTTCATTCAGTCAGTCGAAAGTCAGTCTTTAATGTCTCTGAGTGTATATTTAGGTTCTTATGGATGATCATGAGCAGGAGAAAGGGGCTTCTAAGATGAGAACTACAACCAGCAGTAGCACATCAAGATGGATCACAAGGTTCAGAGTCAGGATCACTGGTATCTTTGAAGTAGAATGTTTACCTCAACAAATGCGCAAGCACACACACACACACACACACACACACACACACACACACACACAGAGAGAGAGAGAGAGTATAACAGCATAGCTAAAAAGAGAGACCCAGAAGGAAGACAGACATAAGAGCAGTCTGTGATGTAAGGCAATAAGCCACTCCACTGTCAACAAACCTGAGTGAGAGTGGTGTCAGCATCCAAACTTTCCAGTTTAACACGGCTCTCTATGCCTGAGAACCCCCAGATCTGCTCCTTTACCTTCTAAATGGCTAATTAACAAAATGCTCGACTTGTTTTTAGCCTAGACTTAAAATCTAAGAGTGTGTCTGTGTCCCGAACATTAACTGGACAGCTGTTTCATAACTTTGGGGCTTTGTAAAAGAAAGCTCTGCCTCCTTATATACTTTTCATCATTTAAGGTATCAATAGGTAGCCTGCACCTTTTGATCTATGTAGGCATGATAGATTATAAACTGAGAATATACATTTTTCTAAGAAAATGTGGTGCAAGAACATTTAGGGCTTTATAGATCATTCATTTATTTATTCATTTTCTAAACTGCTTTAACTTACTTTGAGGCTGGAGCCTATCTCAGCCGACTCTGAGCAAAGGTGAGGTACACCCTGAATACACAAAAACAACCATTCACACTTTCACCCAAGGGCAATTTGGAAAATCCATTTAGTCTAATGTGCATGTTTTTAGACTGTCAGAGGAAACCGGAGTACCAGGGGGGAACCAATGCAAGTATCCAAACTTTACACAGAAACGCCCTCACCGATCATGGGACTCAAATACTGGACCTTCTTGCTGTGAGACAGATGTGATAACCACTCTACAACCATGATGCCTGCTTTATAGGTTAACAGTAGTAGTTTATAATCAATGCAACATTTAATTGGAGGCCAGTGCAGTGTAGTATGGGGTCTGTGTTGATATCTTCTGGTTCTACTGAGGACTCTTACTGCAGCATTCTGGACTAACTGGAGCTTTTTACAAACCTATTAGAACATCCAGACAGAAATGCTTTACAATAATCTAATTTAGCAGTAACAAAAGCATGAGCAAGTTTTTTATCATTGTACAGTAACATCATATTTCCTATCTTAGCAATATTTCTGAGATATAAGAAGGCTATCTGATTAATATTTCTGCATGAGGTTCAAATGAAAGACTAAGGCCTTTAATCACATCAAGGTCTTTTACTGCTACACACGATGAAACTGAAACACCATCCACATTTACTACATAATCAGAAAGCTTATTTCTATCTTCCTGTGGACCGAGCGCAAGTACTTCTGTCTTATCAGAATTTAATAAGTAAAAGTTACTGAACAATCAGTGTCTTCATACATTTCTTAACATTATTAAGCTTGTATCTCTCATCTAGCTTTGCTGAAATATACAACTGTGTGTCATCAGTGTGACAGTGGAAGGTAATACCATATGAATAATATTACCTGAATAGAGCATATATAGAGAAAGAGCATGTATAGAGAATCTAGAACAGAACCTTGTAGAACACCAAACATAATATTAGCATGTACGGAGGAAGTTGATTTTTACGCCTATAAACTGATAACGATATATACTCGGTTGCCTGCTGGTGTAAGTCACAGGCTGCATACTGGGCCCTTTTTTAATGCATCACTCTATATTAGGATAAACATAAAGACAAATATAATTCGAACATAGGCTAAACGTGGCATGGGGTGATGATGGGTGAGTTGGCTTTGGGTTCCCTTGTCGGTGTGGCATCTACCACAGCTAATTGAACCTTCCTCCAATGGTCCTGGCTGGCTAAGACTATTATAATAATAATAATAATAATAATAATAATAATAATAATAATAATAATAATAATAATAATAATAATAATAATTATAATAATTATTGTTGTTGTTGTTGTTGTTAATAGTCATAATAATAATAATAATAATAATAATAATATCATCATTATTATCATTATTATCATTATTACTATAATCACTATTGTTACTATTATGGTTATTATTATTATTCTCATTTTTATTATTTTCATTTTTATTAATATTTTTACTATTCTTGCTGGTATTATTATCACTATTATTATAGTCATTGTTGTTATTATTATTATTATTATCATTATTATCACTACCAGTATCACTATTATCTTAATTATTATTAATATCTAAATTACTATCATTATCATTATTGACATAATTTATTTTTTTAATTTTTAAATTATTATTTTTTTAAATCTTTTTTTCTTCCCTTTAACTTTTTTGGCAGCCTAAGGAATATATGAGTATAAAATACATCATTTTATTTCACTTTCTCTTAGTCATTTTAGTTTTATTTAGTTTTATTTTCCTCTTTTTCTTATTATTTCCCTCCAACACCCTGTGTTAGTTTTTTTCTTTTTGCTCCTTTTGTAAATACACTTTATCACAATTAAATTAAAAACAAACCAAAACAAAAAACGTGATAACGATTAGTTAAATAAGACCCAAATGAGGACAGGGCAAGTCTCTTAACTCCAGCAATATTTTCTAATCCATCAGGGAGAATAGTATGTTTAATGGTATCATAAGTTGCAATAAGGTCAACTAACACCAACAAGGAGACATATCCCTGATCAGAGGCCAGCAGTACTATCTCTGGATCAAGATGAACATGACTGCTGTGCTACAACTTTTTCTAAGAACTTGGAGATAAAGGGGATGTTTGGCCTATAGTTGGACAGCTGACACAGTCAGGCTTTTTCATCAGAGGTTTGATAATGGCTAGCTTAAATAATTTAGGTAAATAAACAGTGTTAAGGAAATAATTAATATTATTTCATATTTAATATTAATAAATATTAAAATAAACAGTACAAAAATTGTACAATTCTTGTAGTATCTGTTTTTTAAAAAAAATATATGGATACTGGAACCAGCACATAGGTTGATAATGAAATTATTGAAATTGGCTGGAATTAAGGTTCTAGTTTTAATGCTTACAGCTATGTTGTCAGTAATACTGAGGAGCATTTTTGAAACCTTTGGTTTTATTCTCAATCTTATGTGTTTCCACGCTCAAATACATGTTTCATGGTGGTTTAGATCATATCTACTTTCGGTTTATATTAAAATACTCTTCACCCTCGATTTCCTGGATTATTAGGGGTAAAGGCTGTCCGATCGTTGTCTGGGGTCCCTACCCTTTCCCGGACATTTACCATAATCGGTCCAGCAATCACCATTATTCAGCAGCAGTCCTGGACTTTTACAACACTTATCTGACACTCAATACACAATATTGTATTTCCACAAACTTAAGGAGTGTATCAGCACATTCTTTTATAACATTCATTTTAAATGTGGGTTTCCGGCTTGTTGTCACTGTCCTCAATTTCACTTAGCTCTCCTGTCTAATAGCTCTCCCGTCTCCCGTCTGATGCCAATATCTGTTCATCGGAAATTATTTCATGCCACTCTGCTGCTTCATTTTCGTTAATCCACTCGGAGGGGAATGGGCCGGACAGGAAGGGAGTTTAAAAATCATGACCGATCCGGACTTCCATCATTGATTCCTGGACTTCTCAGAGCATTTTTCTGGCAATACCAAATAATGTCTGACGCTGGATTTTGTACAGGAAATCCGAAATCCGGGAAATAGGGGTACGGCAAATGGAGGGTGAATTGTACAATAATTCAGTGTGAAAAATATGTTCACATTTAATTAATGTCATGAAATGAAAAGTGTGATGCTAAAAGCATGAGTAAGTGGTGCAGATTGATTGCAGGAGGCATGGACCACTACAGTGATGCAATTTTTTAAAAAAAGCATTTCATTTAATAATTTTCAAAGTTCTTATTAGGTGTAAAAGGATATTGTGCAAAACAGAATACTCTGCCGTATAGTAGACTACAGGCAGCACACTGACACGATTGACTACTTATTCTCACAGTGGAAGTCACAACAACACAGCTGAGGGATTTCATTACATCTTCTGGCAGATTCTCTGCTGGTATGCCTCACTTACACTGCAGCCTCTTGGCTGCCTCTGCCTTGACCTTGCAGATGTGAAGAATCAGGGAGCTTGCCTCCTCTTCCTGCTTTATTTGTTTACTGTTACTGCAGTGCTGTGCTGAGCCTCTACTCAAATGTCTGCTCTGCCTCACTACCTGAGTGACATTATAAATACTTTTTTTTTACTCCTCACGTTGAACTGTATAATAAATATAAATTTGATGTGACAGTTGAGAAACTGCATTGTTTGACAGATTGCTGTGTCCCTCTTTTTGTGAGCTTGAATTATTTACAGTGGTTTTATTACTTATGTTATGCCTTTAACAAATCAAGAAAATGCCATTAGATCTTTCCCAGGTATGACTGGCAGCAACTGTCTTTCCTCAGGGGTGAATATTTTAATCAAATGGTCACTGAACTGTGCCATTGGTTTATGGTACCATTGTGGCTTCTAGAAAATGCAAGTTGTTTGTGTGCTAGTGCTTTCTAAAGACACGGTTTGTTCTTTGATGCAGTGCTGAATTTTGCTCTTATTAGTTGACATTGCACATCCAGTGCCTGCTTTTGATCTTGAATTCTTGTTTTTATTCCACACATAGTTGTTAATTACAACAGTCTTTCATCTTCTTGTTAGCATGATAAGAATGAACTTAATATCACTTCTAATTTTTGGAATTTATATGCTACTGTATAAGCCCTTTAAATTTTTGATTATTTCTGATTTCAATGATGATTGTTTGGTATAATTGGTATTGTCAAAAACAATAAAAATAGTTTTCTATAGAACTAATTGTTTTAGTTGCAATTAATAAACGAGCAGCACATGATTTTATCACAAAGATTATGTGATTAGGAGATTAATTGACAGAGTATAATGTTTGAGGTAAGAATAAAGAAAAACACCCAACACTTTTTAAAAATTCAGACCTGGAGCTTATGATAAAGTATTGTTTAAATAGGCAGTGGAGAAAGTGTTTATACAAGCATTTAGGGTTCATCATGAGAAGGGATAAAGAGATTCATGAGAAAGGGACAGAGGCAGACTTTTCTATTTCAAAATTCCAGTGTTTTTTTTGTAGTATGGACAGTATTTTGCTGCATAGGTGCTGATATGTTGCTTCAACTATGATGATTTTTTATATTTTCACACCTTTTTTAATTGATCCCTCTGCCTGTACTCATAATGTGTGTTTTATAGATAATAAAATACGTGTTGTATATACCTACAGTATGTACGTACAGTGGAACCTGTTTTTTTAAACTTAATTTGCTCCTAAATGTTGTTCTAAAACTTTGATTGTAAACTGAAAGAAACTGTAAGAAACAATGTATAATGGATTAATCTGTTCCTGACCTCATCCTCACAATCATATTATAATATGACATACCAACTGAATAAAGAATTAAGTTTAAAGTAAGAAAAGACAATTTTATTCATTACCTGAACCAACTGAATAAGGAATTAAGTTTAAAGTAAGAAAAGACAATTTTATTCATTACCAGAACCAACTGAATAAAAAATTAAGTTTGAAGTGAGAAAAGACAATTTTATGCATTACCTGAACCAACTGAAAAAAGAATACTTTCCTATGATTTCTTTCTTCACCTCTATTGTTTGTTCTCACTATTTTCCTTTTTGCCTCTACACTTTTAATAGATTTCCCAGGTCCCATAGTGGCAACACAAGAAATATCACCAAAATCTGAGAATAATTCGCAATGGGTGATCTGTGAGCAAGCGATGTGTGATGCGACTGTTGCCAGATTGTTTGACAACCAAACATTTGTGCTGCATCCAAGTGTAATTATTCAATTCAATTCAGTTTTATTTGTATAGCGCTTTTTACAATTGACATTGTCACAAAGCAGCTTTACATAGAATTTAAAAATATTTAAATACTAAAAAGTAATTATGGCTCCGAAATTTTGTTCGTCAACCGACTTTACGATAAAGGAGCTGTTCGAAAACCAAGGTTTACCTTGCTTTTCTTAAGTTTCCATGTAGTATAAATTCTACATTCCATCTTGGGGGCTATATCTGTGTGTGAGTGTGTGTGTGTGTATGTGTGTGTGTGTGTGAAGACATTGTTCGAAATAAGTGGGTTTATGGGTTTCCAAGATAACCCATAGACGTGGCAATGATCGGCATAGTAAGTGTTAGAATTCCTGAAGTCAAAAGTAACCTGTGATCATGCACATGCAAGAATAAAATACAGCTGAAATTAATTAAGAACTAAACTAAAACAGGCTTGCAGACCACCACTCAGACTCGCACATAAACAAATAATAAATATTACCCAGACTAGCAGACAGACATGCATGTAACAATTCAGAGAGGAAACTTGAAACTTGAAGTGAGCAGGGGAGCTCCAGGTCGGGTGCGCAAGCTTAAACTTAAACACAGAATAAATGGAAATGAGACAGAGATGAGACTTTCTCTCTTTCTCATTAATAATTAATGAGTTTGAGTTAAAAAACAGATAAGTGCCATTGTATAATTGCTGATATTTTATATTAAAAACAGGGAAATATACCTAATATAACTGATTACTGACAATTAAAAAGTTTGCAGTTTTGTAGTATTATCATTATTTTTGGTTTTGTAGGCTTCACTCAACATGCATATCAGTGAGCTCTAGGTGCCTGAGAATCTGTTTCTGGTTCTGGTTGTATTTCTTGTACTACTTTTTGGTAGGCACTACCCACTGCATTCTACTGTGATTCCAACACATCAACTTTGAGAACTGACTGCTTACTTGTTACCCAATTCCCCTACCCCACGACACATGCCACTGTAATGAGATAATCACTTATTAACTTTACCTTTTAGTGATTTTATTTACAGTGCACACTCCAAAAGTGTCCGTTTCACTCATGTTTACTCTACAGAGAATATAAGTTTATCTTTAATAAGTTAGAATATTAAATGTGCTAGAATATAAAAGTTGATTATATCCGACTGGCTGCCCCTCCCTCTCAAAGCATCTATTAGTCGTATGGTCTTGGGGTGTTACACGCTCTTGATTAACTACCGCTTCTCACTTGTATATTCCAGCCAAATATAGCAATGTTTTGACCTATGATTTGTATGTATTCGTGCATGGTATTATACAAAACCTTACCATTTCCAGGGCGGCACAGTAACATAGTGGTAGCATGTCCGCCACACAGCATTTAGGCCCTGGATTTAGGTGCCGGGCTTGGCGAAGGCATTTGTGTGTGGAGTTACAGGTTCTCTCTGTACTTGTGTCGGTTTCCTCCCACAGTCTAAAGATATGCGCATTAAGCTAATTGGCTATTCCAAATTGTCCTTGACTGTGAATGGTTGTGTCGGCCCCGTGATTGACTAGTGAGCTGTTCAGCGTGTACCCAGAGTTGGCTCCAGCCTCCCTGTGACTCTAATAGGATAATGTGGTTTGGCAAATGAATGAATTAATGTCATTTCCAGAAGACATTATTTTACACTATATTTGGCACATAGCACTAATGTTTATGCCTAACAACAATAACAATAAATCAATTCTCAGATGGAAGCTGGCTCACAGATCTGATTCTTTTGCGACCCACACAAAATTTCATGTCAGATAATGCAACTCTTACACAAAGAAACTTCTTTCAGAGATCCTATTGTAATGGTGTTTGAAGCTATTGATTTTGGTGGTTCCTCTCTCAGGCAACTGAATGTCTTTGATTGTGTCAGCAATCTTCTTCTTCCAAACAAAACAGTCAATAATGGTCAACATTCAAAGCGACCAATCAATGGAGTGGAGATATCAGCCAATGTCCCACCTCCAAAATCTCAAAATTCGATGAGCGAGGGAGTGCTGAGAAGCAGGTAGGGAGGGTTGACTAGGCAGGCAGGCATATGTAGCGCTTATGTGTCCCCCCCACATGGATGGTTTTCTGCATGTGCATTACGTGCATTCTCATGTCAGGTGCCCATAGCGTTCCGGTCAAAATTTTTAGAACACCCATTTTCTGTTTCATTAAAACTTAAACAGTGCAAGTCCAATGAATTACTTAAATAGCGTCAAAGACAAGCAGTATGCCAGAAATATCTTACAGGAAAAGAACAAGCAGGAAGGATTCGAATCATGGAATGGCAGCACAGTCTCCAGAGCTGGTTTGGGATGAAATGGACAGAAAGGTGAAAGCAAAGCAACAAAGTCCAACACATTTGTGGAAACTTCTGCAACGGTGTTGGGGAAAAAACTTCAAGAACAATATTTGATTTCCTTTGTTGAAAGAATGCTACGAGTGTGTTCTGCTGTAATGTGTGCAAAAGCTGGCCACTTTGATGAATTAAAATTGTGTTAAACAAAACAGTGTCATATAAGGGATAGGGTTAAATTCTTTTTTTGTACCCTCAACTATTTTTCCTCCATGCTTAAACTGGAAGACTGTTATGGCTGGAGGGGTATTGTCGTTGGGTTGGTGGGCGGTCGGCGTGATAATAACTTTGTCCGGGCCATTGCTCGGCTCATGTACAGGCCAGCTTTCTGAACTTTTGCATAGGCACTCCCTATGACCTAAACCTATTCATGGGGTAGCTAATTTGCATATGTGACTTTTGACCTTGGCGCAGTGACTATGAACATATAAAGTTTGTGCGGGCCATTGCTCGGAGGGCTTTCTGAAATTTTGCATAGCTGCATGCTGCAACTGTTTTTTCAGTTATTGCTTACCTTTTGCAAAACTTACATTTTCGTCTTCCGTGCGCTTGAGGCATCCTGGCTGAGATGTTACGAAGTTCTATAGAACAGCTATTTTTTAAAGTTGATTTAAAGCTTTTTCTTTTAGTGTTCTGCAATATGACGGCTCCATGTCAGAAGAGCTGCTCTCTATGTAGATATATAGGCTCATTCTAAGCTTAAGAAAACAATGACTCATAGTTACAAGCTGTAATTATACACATATGAGACTATACTTGGGTGGCACGGTGTCGTAGTGGTTAACAGCATCTATCTGAACAGCAAAAATATCCTGGATTTGATTCACATCACAGGCACAGGACTTTCTGTGAGAAGTTTGCATGGTCTCCCTGTGATTGTGTGGGTTTACTCCGGGTACTCCGGTCTCCTTCCAAAGTCCAAAGACTTGCACATTATGTGAGTGGTTGTGTATGTTGCTCTATGATGGACTGGCGAGCTGTTCAGGGTGCACATGCCTTCATCCAATGTTGGCTGAGATAGGCTCCAGCCCCTTGCATCCCTAGTAGGATTAAGCAGTTTGGTAAATGATACAGAGAGTAAGAAAACATACTTATGAATGTTTCATACTACAGTGTTTCTCCTGAAAAAATGTATGAGTGCAGTGCCAAGCTATGGTAAGGGCAAGCACCGAAGGCATAAATCCATGCTAGGGGGTTTTGAAAAATGTGAAAAATAGATTGCAAATGGTGGATTCTGGTGCATGTCAAGATTCCAAAATCTATAAAAACAAGACAAAAATCTTTCAACCCACTTCATATCAAATCTATTATTACTTAAATTTATTATCACTTGACCAAGCTTGGAATGAATCAACATGAGTGTTCTATATTTATCCATTCACTCATTAATTTTCTAAGCTGCGTATCCCTAATTAGGGTCACTGGGAGGCTGGCGCCCATCTTAACCAACTCTGGACAAAGGTTGGGTACACCCTGTAGTACTTACCGGACCATTGCAGGGCAAAACGCATACAACCATTCGCACTCACACCTTGGGTCAATTTGGAACTGCCAATCAGCCTACTGTGCATGTTTTTGGACTGTGGGAGAAAACTGGAGTACCTGGAGGAAAGAAGGCTGGTGCCTATCTCAGGAGACTCTGGGTGAAGGCTGGGTACATCCTGAACAGCTCGCCAGATCATTGCAGGGCCAACACACATATAACCATTCACACTCATACTCACACCTAAGGGTGATTTGGAACAACCAATCAGCCTTCAGTGCATGTTTTTGGCCTGTGGGAGGAAACTGGAGTATCTGGAGAAAACCCAGCACGGGGAAAATATGTTAGCTGACGACTAGTTTTATTCTGGTTCTTCAATGCCTTTCTGATTGTGGGTTCTAATGGCGTGATCACGGCTTGCATGACAATGTTTATTAAATGTAACTTCGTAAGATAATAAGCAGTGCAATAAATATTTTAAGAATAAAACGATTTTGAAAGCAGGGAGGCAATATTTTGTGAAACTCTGGCCGAGGTGGAAGGAAAAAACAGTGAGGCAGCACACCTTGATATTCATATAGCAGGGGAAACAGTATACTATACTCCATTTCAGGTAACAGATGTCCTGTATCTTACACAGTGGACATTAATAAAACCTTGAATCTATATCTTTAACAGCACCAAGTTTATGCAGTTCTCACCTCACACTGTACAGGACATGAAACAGATCCATGCATTACAAAACTGCTTTCTTTAAAGGAATTTAAATCGAGATGTTGACTGCTGGCATTTAGTCAGCTGTGGATCTCTCTGTTTCCCCTATGAGTGTCACTCATCTAGGTTATGTTGAGCAAACAACCAGATGGCAAAAGAAGAAGCATCTGTTGGAAGAAATAACGGGCAGGGTGAGGCTGGGATAATCGTTACTAGAGCTGACAGATTGTATGTGTGTCTTCTGTTGTAAACACTCTGAAAATAAATGTAAGTTTGTGCAATAAAAGCTTTAAACATTAAATAATGGTTCCTTGGAGATGGCACTGCACGGCAGTGGTTAGTGTTCAGTGATTTAGATTTTAGTTTTGAAACACATGGCTGACTGGGGCTTTTTTGTGTGGACTTTGCACGTTTTCTCCATTTTGGCCTGGTTTCCTACTGGGTACTTTGGTTTTCTCCCACGTTCAGTAGACTGTAGATTGGGGTGATTGGCTGTAAAGGTGAATCATTGTTTGCCTCGGTGATAAATTAGCAACCTGTTCAGGGTGTACCCCGCCTCTAACCTCAGCTGAAACTGGTTCAGTACAACAGTACAATTAAAATGTATGCACCCATATAGTTTCTTTCCTTTTTATGAAAAAGTAAAAAAAAGGTATATTGTTCATTAATCATTACTATTACAAGTGCAAATGTGAATGTGAATGGTATCGAATATTGTATTAAATTACTCTTATAGCGATCTTAATAAACAATTCTAATAAAACAATTTGGGCTACTGTAAATATTTATATGTTGAGTGTATTCTCATTTTAACTATAGTAAGGATATATTGTGTAACATATAAATATTTACAGTAGCCCAAATTGTTTTATTAGAATTGTTTATTAAGATCGCTATAAGAGTAATTTATTACAATATTCGATACCATTCACATTCACATCTGCAGTTGTAATAGTAATGATTAATGAACAATATACCTTTTTTTTACTTTTTCATAAAAAGGAAAGAAACTATATGGGTGCATACATTTTAATTGTACTGTACATACAGTAGGGCAGCACACTGGCATAGTGGTTAGCATGTTTACATTTACAGCATTTGGCAGACGCTCTTATCCAGAGCGACTTACAATTATCTTTTTTTTACACATCTGAGCAATTGAGGGTTAAGGGCCTTGCTCAAGGGCCCAACAGTGGTGATAGTGGGGATTGAACCGCTGACCTTTGGATCAGTAACCCTTCGCCTTAACCACTAAGCTACCACTGCCCACATGTCTGCCTCACAGAAAAAAAGATCTGGGTTTGATTCACAGGCTCGGACAGATCTGTGTGGAGTTTGCATGTTCTCCCTGTGCTTATGTTGGTTTTTCCCCTGTATTCTGGTTTCCTCCCACAGTTCAAAGACATGCACATTAGGCTAATTGGTTGTTCCAAATTGCCCCTGGGTGTGTGTGTGTGTGTGTGTGTGTGTGTGTGTGTAAGAATCAATGTTTGTGTTGGCCCTGCGATGGCCTCGCAGACTGTTCAGGATGTACTCTGCCCTTTCACAGAGTTGGCTAAGATGTGTCCCCTGTGATGCTAGTAGGAGTAGGCAGTTCAGCGAGTGAGTGAGTGAGAGCGTGAATACAGTACCTTCATTGTTGTTCTTTCACGATAGTACATTTAAGATTGGAAGCCAACGTAATACACTGCTTGATCACCTTAGACTTAATAAAACCTCATCATGGGAATTCCCCTTCTGACAGATTGGAAAAGAATTCATCATCCCATTTAAATATTTTAACAACATTCTGATGAGAAAATTAGCTCAAATTTGTGCTAGGCTGCCCATCTTTTGTCTCCCTCCTCCTGGAGAAACAGTCTACTTGATGTTCTCAACCTCAGCCTTGCCCTACTATTCATACAATATTGATCAAATCATCTTGGTGACCAAACAAGAAATAGAGCCTCTCTCACATGACAACTTCAGTGCTGACTTTCTGCTATAATGTAAGTGATTCTAAAATTTCTCTGTCAGCTGGATGGCTTTTGACCAGTTATCCCTAAGTGGTTGACTCTGAAATAATGCCTTATGTTTCTTTAAATCAGTGAAAGATCAACAGCATGCTGGGAAGGTTGAAGTGTGTTTTGATTGCACAGGCTGAAATAGCTTCTCCTGAGTGAGGGTGCCAATTACAGTGCCACCGGTTTGTTGGGGAGTGTGGATGGGAGAGGAATTAAATTGAAGGTCCAGTGGTGTGAAACTGCAGGGAAAAAACTTCTCTGCCAAGAAAAAAAAAATCACATCCAAAATGTCTGCTTGGCATTAATAACTTATAATGCACAAAAAACATTCCAAGATATGGATTGAAATTTGTTCTGATTGTATTGTTGATTATTTTAAAGTTTCTTACCCTGATTAGTTTTTTTTCTTCTACCACTGTTCCCTAGCTGTGCTTTTAATATTAAAAGAAAATCCACTTGGAATGATGTGCATAATATATATATTGTATGTGGGAAAAATAATAGTATTATTTATAATAATAGTAATCCCCTGATGAGTGGGCAACCACGAAACAGGCTTGTCGGGATGAAATTGTAGTACTGTTATTTTCCCCACGCACAATATATTTAGCTCTACTTCGACGTATCGAGCACTGTTCTACGGAAAATCGACTCAAAATTTTATATATATA
>JAOUQZ010000030.1:4914147-4945324 GCA_028564935.1 Neosilurus hyrtlii
TGTGTGTGTGTGTGTGTGTGTGTGTGTGTGTGTGTGTGTGTGTGTGTGTGTGTGTGTGTGTGTGTGTAAAACATAGTTCAAAGCTAATCTAAGTACTGCCGTCGATTGAAGACACTCAGTGACTCAGCTGTCCGGACATCCAGAGGAAGTTCATTCCACCACCTTATAGCCAGAACAGAGAAGAGTTTAGATGCATTTTTTCCCTTGTCCCTTGGTAGAAGGCGGGACCATTCTAGCAGTGCTAAAGGATATGAGAGAACATGGTGCAGTGTGTGCTGTGATAAGTGTTTTGAGGCAGGTGGGTGCAGGTCCAATTCTGGCTTTGTAGGCAAGCATTAGTGTTTTAAATCTAATGCGAGCAGCTACAAGAAGCCAATGGAGAGATGCAAGGGATTCACAGAGAGAACAGACAATCTCACTCACTGAGGCCATGACTCAAATACACAATCTTCTTGCTGTGAGGCAGACATGCTAACCACTACGCAGCCGTGTCACCCTCTGTAATTTACAGAACTCTATAAAACAGTGACTTTACAAAAAACAGCTACATTCCATACCTACCTATCAGTTTTAAGAAGATTTTTTGACCAGTCCAAAATAGGTCATCATTTTATAGAAATTTACATTCATGTCGGTTTCTAACAATTCTTTTTATGTTTAACAATTAAAAAGAATTAAAAAGTTACAGATGAAGAAATTCGTTTCTCTGTTATTTTTATACCTGCCATTAATTCAAAGGCTTGTTGTAAATTGAACTTTTAAATAAAACCAGGGGGAAATGTGTTCCTATTGTCATAACAAAGAACCTTACACAAACTATGGAGACTTAATCTTCATTTTAAGGGAAATGAGACAAAAGATTATGTTAGGCTAAGAGAGAAAATAGGGAAAACAGCGAAACAAAATGACAACAGGACAATAACAGCAGTGGGTAAGTACATTTAATGGGATAATGCATATTGAAATGGTTGGTTTTGATGGTTTGCTGGTTTGATGAATGAAGCAAAGTGGCAGCAGGCGTAGAGACGTAGCACGGCTGTGCTTATGTGGGATCCTCTCCCAGAAATGAGGGAGTGTTTTGTGCTGATAGGGATAAAGCAGAATTCTGTGTTCACACAGCAAAATCCGGGCATGTCCTCTAAGACTTTTAGACGTGTCATCCATTCCATTCTGGGTTTTTCAAACATGAATACTTATTGTCAGTGGATCTGTCTCACTTACCTCAGCTTAGCAGAACAGCAGGCTACTGTGATAATGCAGACACATCAGAGTCCTGCACTGGTAGCGATGACTGAGTCAATGTTATTTTATGTCATTGTTACCTCTAATGCCCTTAATTATTTTGACATCTAAATCGTCATTTTGTCATGCTTAAATAATATAAACAAATAAAAACAAAATATTGATTTATTCATTTGACGAACTGCCTATTCCTACTAGGGTTGTGGGGAGGCTGGAGCCTATCTCAGCCAACACTGGGCAAGACAGGGTACACCCTGAACAGCTTGCCAGTCTATCGCAGGGCCAACATACACAACAACGCACACCTAGGGGCAATTTGGAACAGTCAATTAGCCTAATGTGCATGTCTTTAGACTGAGTACCCAGAGGAAACCCACACAAGCTTGGGAAGAACATGCACACATGAACTCCCTCCCTGAGCCTGGGACAGCTGCTTGCTGTGAGACAGATGTGCTATCCACTATGCCACAAGGCTACAAAATCTTTAAAAAAAATTATTATTTTAAAAAAATATTTAACCTGCTGCATAGCGTAGCACAGTCGGAAATAAATGGTAATCAAACTGAGCTATACTTCAGGCACTCAGGTGATGTATTATATATTAAGCACTTGAAGAGTGCTTAATTATACACTAAATAAATAATAAATTGGAAATACTTTCAGTATATATTGAACCGTGTTGTCATAGCTCACAGTTCACAGAGTGGAAATGATCCAGAAGATTTGAATGAATAGTCCAGAGCCGCCTCATAATTTGTGGTGTAAAAAGCAGAGTATTAGATTCTTGTCAGACCTTGAAGTCTTAGTGCTCCATTTTCAACCCTACTCTTCAACTCAATTGAAAACCTCTGACTAAGAGTTCACACTGTCACTCTACACTAACACTTGTGGGAGATATTTTATTTATGCAGATCTGAAGAGCTGACTTTTTAAATTGAATTATTCATGGTAAACACAATTAGACGAGGGAATGAACCACCATCTTTTGGCAAGCAACATCTGAGAGGAGAGCAGCATGCTCTCTACCCTTCCATCTCTCTTCCCCTGCAGACACAGATCACAGAGTTTATTGCTCCAAGCTGTGACAAGCTGCTGTGTTCTAATAACAGCAGAGAATCCTTTGTACCCTGAACACTGCAGGGCTGGTGTCAGACGTAGCATTTCGAGGTGCCTTGTATTTACTGGTGCTGCTACATAGGGACTGTTGTACGATATAGAGTAGGGCAGTGGTGGCATAGTGGTTAAGGCGATGGGTTACTGATCCAAAGGTCAGTGGTTCAATCCCCACTGTCACCTTTGTTGGACCCTTGAGCAAGGCCCTTAACCCTCAGTTGTAAAAAAATTATCAGTGTAATTCGCTCTGGATAAGAGCGTCTGCCAAATGCTATAAATGTATTGACATTAAAAAAGTATGAATATAGCTTTTCCAAGCTGTTATACTGTTTGACTGGCCAGCTGTCACAGGTCTAAGTCTAAATTAAAGCCGAGAATATAGAGTGTGTCAGAAATATTCAAGAGTGTTCAATCTGTGTGTAAATTTCCTTAGCAAGTGGTCTTAACTCAGAACAACTAGCCATTCAGGATTTTTTATTAAAAAAAACATTTTGACTTACATCACAGGTGTCAACCTCATGGCCTGCGGGCCAAATCCGGCCCCCAGATCATGTTATATTGCTTGCGAGAGTTTTTAAAGTATATGATTATCATACATTCTTTGCATCAACCATTACCACATCATCCATCCACTAGGTGGATGGAAAGATTGCAAGCTAGTTTGTCACCTTTTAGCATTGTCAGAAAAGTAAAGCACATAAAGGAAAAGGGGACAAATGCGTAAACAAATAATATACTCATGCAGATTTCATGGTTGCCCTTTTTGAATAGATGTTTGAATACAAGTGATTATTCTGTCCTCAATGATCTTGTAATTTAGGGATGTGGCCCTGAGTGAAAATAAGTTTGACCCTCTGATTTACACCAGTCAGTCATAACATTCCTACCACCTGACTTGTCTGTGGCTCTGTGTTCTGACTCTTGTATCGTAGCCAGCATTATCAGTTCCAGCAGTTCCAGGTACTGTAGCTCTTTTGTGAGAAGGAGAAGCACTTTGATTCTCTCGCAAGGAGATTTCGCGTGTACTTCAGTGGTGTAGGTAGTCGTGTGTCACTTGTCACTTCCTATGTGAATGCAGCTTTACACTTACTCATCAGCTTGTCTGGGTAGTCTGGTTTTCTCCCACAAGTCCAAAGACATGTGTGTAAGAAGGGGATCTATGCAGGGAATCATGGGAAATGTAATGTGAGTTGTACTGTGAAGCGTCTGGTGTTGGCTGTGTGCTAGAAAGGGGTTCATTTACATGTCAAAACGCACTGTGTGAACTCTGTGTGAATTCTGACTTTGACAGTTCCTCAAAGTCAGCTACATTACTCAAGTTTACACAGTTATTGATATCAATTCAAGATATCTGTGGGAATTCTTTTTTTTTTGCCTTAGGGATGTTGTTTTGTTTGCACATACCTGTGATGCCGTTAGTTGAATTTATTTACATTTCCCAAAATAAAAAACAAACAAGAAGCCTAATTTAAACCACTGTGATGCTACTGTGATGGGCAGGTACTAAGGATGCAGAGCTACACATTCATGTTATTGATCATGGACTTTCTTTACCCAGTTACCTTTATATCTGAACACTCACATGCATCTGCAAGAGAGTAAAAATCTGCTACTCTTACAATTGTACCTTTTTTTTCATTGTGAACCTTTCTTAAAAAAAAAGAAACATAACATGCCTTCTATTCTGTATTTGTGTTTTTAATGCTTCTCCATTTTCTGAAGACCATTTTGTATCTGTAGTCCCATAACAGGTTGATGGGAAAATAGAGGTGTGTCTACATATTACCTCTTCTTGTGAGATTTTAACCAGTGTCATGATTTCATCATCTCCGCTCTCTCTTATAGTTTGGGAGGACAGAAGTGATTGACAACACACTCAACCCAGACTTTGTGAGGAAATACATTCTGGACTATTTTTTTGAGGAGAAACAAAATCTGCGTTTTGACATGTAAGCCAATCCCTTTGGTCTTTACTATTCTTTCTTTCTTTCTTTCTTTCTTACAAGATCTATTGCACTTGGTCATTATTACATTTATTAGTTAGTTACTTGATTGTCATGTATTAAAGTGCAAGTCAGATTGATAAAAAGCATAATAAATATTTCAGATGAGTTTTGTCCTCATTCCTCACACCAGTGTCCAGTTAAAGACAGTGACATTCACTCCCAGTCTCAGCCATCCTTCCATCCCACTTTCTTTGCCCTAAATAGCTTATTCTCAGTTGATGGGGCAAACCACATACACTGATTAGAGGTGTGAGATAGAATTGTAGACCTCAGAGAATTGTCTTTGAATCACACTAGAGCTTTGGGGAGACAATTTTTGTTAACAAAGCACACATGGACATGGCTGTGCGACCTCTTGCGCTAGTGAATCTGACCCAACTTTTTAATATCTCAAGTTATTAATGCCCATCTCGCAGGGATGTACTGACTAATATAATGGCTTCATAAGAGGACTTTGAATTCTGAGTCAGAGCATTAGAATAGATGTGTAGATATCACACTTCTCCACACTGTGATTCTGTGGCTCCTGTTATTAAGTTTTAATTATAAGCAGATGCAGCTGTCAAGAGCCTCGGAGGAATTTCACTAAGAATTATCAGTATGACTGACTAGATATCATATCATAGGAGTGGTACAAGTCACAACTAATATTATTATTACAGCTAATACCAAGAATCTTAAAGTTATTAGATAATTGATTTATGCTGAAGCTATTACTATAATGTGGGGTCAGTGGAGTAGTGGTTAGGGTGCTGGGCTTATGATTGAGAGGTTGTGGGTTTAAATCCCTGTTAGACCCCCACCATACTAAGACCCCTGGGCAAGGTCTCAACCATGAGTGTAGCTCTGTCCATCCAGCAGTATAAATGGGTACCAATAAAACTACTGGGAAGGTAATCTGTTAAGCATAAAGGATGTTACCATTATAATGATTCAAACAGGTCATAGAGGGTCATTATTATAAACATATATAAATATACATATTGTAGACTTCATATTCACTCTGAACCCTCTAATGACATATACAGGCTTCATACTTACCTACAGTTTGCTTTGTAAATTACTTAATTAAAAAAAATAATAATCACAGTAAACCAGGATGTCAGTGATCTTTATTTGAAACCAAATGTTGTTAACTCCCTGATTTCAGATATGACATTGATTCCAAAAGTCCTGACCTTGCCAAGCATGTAAGTTTGTGTGAGAGTTCTGCATGTGCATGTCCTATTTGGATAACAAGGAACCCAAATACATTTAATCCCCTTCGTGCTTCAAATAATGGCCACAACTATTTTAACATGCATGCTCTTTTCCATTTTAACTTTGGTTTTATGCAAATTAGACGTACTCATCCACATGGTGAAACATGCTTTTAAATCATAATAACACTGCTGTATGCACAGAGATTATTTTCTTTCCACTTCTGTTAAATAATGAAGTAACGTCTGCTCATTGCTATTAACCAGTTATTCCCTACTGATGGCAGCTCATTTTGAATGCGTGATGAGCATATTTTATGTGTGCCCATGATGCACACATAATGTGCAAGTTCATTTCTATTGGAAATGAAATCTTTCATACTTATATGCTTTTATCAAAGCTTTCAGAGCTTAATTTTACCAAACATTTTTATTTTGCTTTGTCAGACAGAATTATGACACTTGAGACTTTTTAACTCCTTATTACAATTTGGACACTTTCATAATACTTTAAAAGTGGAAGCTTTGATAGTTTGTTATTTTCACCCCTGGGTATTAGTTAAGGATTTATTTAACCTTTGTCGCTGGTTTGCATATCACCAAAACATGTTCTTATTCATTTTTATTTCATATTATGGCTTATGATTTAATATTTAAGTTAATGTGTATAAATGGATTACCAGGGACGGTGGTTCACCCCCAATTCCTTGCTATCAATCTCTTTCAAGCCTGCTTTCACTCTCTCTTTTCTTTCCACCATCTTCTATACCTGACTATAGCAGCCTTGTTATATTATTTTTTTTATTTCATTTTTATCCTTTCTGTTACATGATATACTCTGTTATTGTTGCTAATGACGGTGCCTGCCTGTTCTCCCTCCTGGAAGCCCTCCGAATTCAACGTACGTGGATGCCTTCCTTGACTTTATTAGCTGTACAACACATTTCTTGGTAAAACGCTGCTCTGACTGAGTTTGCTCTCTCTCCACTCCATTTCCTATGTTCTGGATGTGCCTCTGGTCCTTTTTTTCATGCCACCCCTCTCCAGGACTTCCTGGGTCAGACCTTCTGCACTTTGGGTGAGATAGTAGGATCTCCAGCCAGTCGACTGGAAAAGCCTCTGGGGTAAGAAGCTAATGCACTAAGCACTATGGCAAATGTTTTTTTTTTGTTGCACAATAGCAGAAGCTACATCAGTTGCATTATGTACCAAAATGAATTTGTGAAACAGATGAAGAGAATCAACAACTGAAGGAAGAGGGAGACTAAATAACAATTCATACACATATTCACCAATTTATAAAATTCCCAAGTTTCATTTATATTGAGCTTGTGTTTATTACAATGAACATATTTAGTAACGTTTATACAGAATCACAGTTTATCCAAGACGCTGCATAGAAATAGCAGGTATGATTCAATTTGTCATTGAAAATTTGAAATAAAGTGTAGGTTGAATAAAGAGGAAATTAACCCCTCTGTCCCATAAGTCAAAGTAATATAAATTCCTCATCACTCACTCATTCACTGAATTGCGTAATCCCACTTGGGTCGTGGGGAGACTGGAACCTATCTCAGCTGACAAATACACCATGATCAGCTTGCCAGCCCATTGCAGGGCCAACACATGCACAGCCATTCATACTCACTCTCACACTGAGGGGCAATTTGGAACAGTCTGTTAGCCTAATGTGCATGTCTTTAGACTGTCTGTGGGAGGAAACCGGAGTACCTGGAGGAAGCCCATTCAAGCACAGAAAGAGCATGCAAACTCCACACAGAATCATCCTTGTCAATCCTGGGACTGAGGCGGATGTGCCAACCACTACACCACAATGCTGCCATTAATGGAAATTATTTTAAGTCAATTTACTCTTAGACAGGATAAGAGCACAGCGCTGTTGAATTCTTGATTCTGATTGGAAATAGCATGTCTTGAAACTGTTAAATCGGAATCTCTATGACAGGTATCATAGGTTATTAATATTGTAAAAATGAATGAATACTAGCAGTTTTTTTAAACAAAGAAAATTGTGAATATGTTTATTAAATTTTTATGAAAGTCAACATTTTGTAACACTGAATACGGTTTCTGTCACAAGACTGTCTTTGGAAGTTTGTTCTTTCTGGTTTCAGTGACATGGCAAACTATAACTTTTTAAAATCTCATTAACATCAAGGTAGAGGAAAAAGTACATTATGCTTTGATCAAAAATAACTTCCTGAAGATTTATAAAATAATTTTCTTGTGAAATATCATTTAGAAAAGAGCTATAAATCAATCTTCCAAACCCTGGGACTCCAGCAAACCACAGTGAGATCCATCATCTTCAAATGGTGAAAACAAGGAGCAGTAGTTAATCCGCTCAGGAGTGTTTGCTAACAAAATTACTGAAAGAGCACATAAAAAAAAAAAAAAAAATCTAAGAAGTCACAGAAGAACCAGCAAAGCTACCTAGGCATCTCTGCAGGCATCTCTCAGCTCAGTTAATGTCAATGTTCATTATTTCACCTGTTAAGGGTAGATGTAGCCTGGCATTTGGAGGGGGGTGAATTTAGCATTCAGATGATCAGCAGGAAAGGATAAAAAAGAATGGAATTCCCGCAAGTCCAAAGGGCAGAAAATAAAATGGTAAAATTTAAGTAAACAAAGAAAAATAGCATGACAGTCATAAAGAAACAATAGACTGACAAACCTAAGCCTTTTAAAAAACTACTGACTCAAGATATCACAATCTGAGGAACAACACGATAACTTACTCCTGTTCATAACCACATAAACCTAAAGGTGAATCATGAAGCTAAATGAATAGACTAAAATAGGTCCTATATGTGCTACAGTAAGTGTAATAAATCAAAACAACACATACCAGTGGTGTTACAGGGCTGAGACAAAATATAACTATACCAGCGTTACAGTGGCATATAGGAGTCTAGATAGAAGACTATAAAATAGAACCATTACAAATATTATCTGAATAATAATCTGATATATGGATTTCTTTATTCCTGTTGAATAACATTTTATATACCCAAGAGCTGTGTGCACATAAAAGAAAAAATATTACACTTAAGACTCTGATGGGCTTCAACAAACTAAATCTCGATATATAGAGAGTGATGGTTAAAAAAAATAAGCCTATTTCTCCAAACAACCCTCCTATATTAAAAACTGCTGTGTCACATAAATCTCTTTTACCCTTGATGTAAGCAGAACAGCCCACAATAGAACAACACAGAGAACCAGTGCAATCAAACTATGAAAACATCAACAATTTTACTGTGAGGTAAAACTGGGTATATCCTATTTGTTTCATTTTCTTTCTTTCTTTTCTTTTCTTTTATAACTAAAGTGAACATGTAGCAATCAGAAAGACCCGGCATCTGAGCAGGTGAACACATTTTAACTAGCTGCACCTGCGCAGACGAATATTCCGAACTATCTAACTGAACTATCCTGTGAACTCCACATCACACTTTGGTTTAACTAACTAATAGTATATCACCTTACCTTAGTGATTGTCTATGTAAGATTGTGTCTATGTAAGATTGTGTATCTAAGTTGGAAAAAACGTGCCCATGGGTTCTGTTAGTGATTCTTCCCTACGATCCTGGCAAGGTAAAGGTGAGCTCTGAGTAGAGGAGGGGCATCTAAAACCGATTGTCTAGAGTACTTTGTCTGCATGTTCTTGCGTCTTTTTCACTTAGGGTTCGAACAATGGTTTTGAAGAGAATGAATATTAACTGAGCACAACCAGTGGGAACTAATTCTTTGAACAGCTCTTTATGCTTCAAGCAATTATTTTCATATTCAGTGGAAGGAGGGAAAGAGAGAGAGAGAGAGAAAGAGAAACTAAAATAAGATAATATAAACATTGAAGTTAATTTGATTTCATGAAATAGGATCAGCGGCTTCAAATTAACATTAGTGTGTGGCGTGATGGTGCAGTGGTAAGTACGTCGGCCTCACAACAAGGTCCTGGGTTCGAATCACAGGCTGACTCCACACCTCTGTGTGGAGTTTGCATTTTCTCACCATGCTTGTGTGGGTTTCCTCAGGGCACTCTGGTTTCTTCCCACAATCTAAGACATGCACTTTAGACAAATTGGTTGTTCCAAATTACCCCTAGGTGTGAGTGTGAACGGTTGTGTGTATGTTAGTCCTGTGATGGACTGGCTGTTCAGGGTGTACCCTGCCTTCGCAGAGTGTCAGTTGACTCCAACCTCCCTACAGCATTAGTAGGATTAAGTGGCTTGGCAAGTGAATGAATGAATGCAGTAAAATAACAACAAAAAAACAGTGTATATAACGAATGTCCCATGTTTGAAATATTAAAGGCAGAATTTATTTAATTTCCACCTTTTCCTGACAGAAAAATACATAGTATGGGTTTATAAACAGAACAAACAGACAAATAAGGAAGAAAATATATAATAGCCAATAATATTATTATTATAGAGTGTATTCTGAGAATTTGCTGTCAATCATGTGATCACAGAGGATTTGACAATGCAGATTACAGCCAATTCTACTTATAGCTGTGTGTGCACCTCAACTGATCCAATACCAAAGTTATTTTTGCCTTGCTAGTAATGTGTAAAATCCTTTCATCTGTCGGAGTGTGACTGGGTGCCAGTGGGAGAGACTTGAAGAAGTTTAAGAGCTTTGCAGGGGATTTCAGCCTCAATGCCACAACATTCTGTACAGATCCTCCTCCTAGTGTCCAGCCATCTCTCTTCTGTTTGTTTATGAGCGAGGGAGGTGTGCGCTGTATGTGTGTACTGTTTACTTGTGCATGGCTAAGTGCCTTAAAGCAAAAAAATTGAAAAGAAGAAAGAGCATCTGGAGGCTTGTCCACATCTGTTAACGTCGTCTAAATGAGCTCTCTCTCTCTCTCAGTCACAGCACATTGAATGACCTGCTTTCCTCAAGCATGCTGTATCTGTCAGCTTACTAATGCAGCACACACACACACACACACACACACACACACACACACACAGACACAATGGATTCTTTATTTCTGTGTTTGTGTTTTTGTTTAGTGTCATTAAATGATGAATTACAGAGTAGAGTTTGACCTTTGTTTTTGCAAGCCGATGATAAAGCTACAGGACATCTCCATTGTATGCTCAGTTGTCTTGGGAATAATAAAGGCAGCTAGCAGTGTGGTCGCTGTCTTTTCATGGCTAAATTTTCTTTATTTAAATATTTATATCTCTATGATCGGAGCCATTTATTTATTTATTTATTTATCTATTCTATCTGGCCATTTATTTATTTATTTAATTTGCGGTAGGGTGGCATAGTGGTTAGCACATACGCCTCACAGCATGAAGGTCCTTGGTTTGATTTCCAGGCTCAGGCATTTCTGTGTGGAGTTTGCATGTTCTTCCTGTGTTTGCATGCATTTCCTAAGGGTACTCTGGTTTCCTCCTGCATTTCAAAGACATGCACATTAGGCTGATTGGCTGTCCCAAATTTTTCCTAGGTGTGTGTGAATGGTTGTGTGTGTCGCCTTGCAATAGTGAGCTGTTCAGGGCGTACACTGCCTTTGAGCAGTGTCGGCCTAGATAGGTACCTGCCTCTCTGCAACTCTAGTAGGATTAAGCGGTTCAGCAAATGATTGTGTGAGTGAATCGATTTTACAAACAATATTTTTGCTTAAATGTAGAATATTTTTCTAGGGCCTAATCATAGGACATTTATAATGTGGGTTTATTTCTGTCCGTGATATACCTGTGTTTTTGCCAGCTACTGTATATTCTTTTTGTCTCATGGATGTATATGTACATGGTGTAGTGTGTAGCTTGCATTGTCTCGTGAAAAGATTAATGCACATGGAAAACCATGTCATTGTCTCTTAGACCAAAGTTTCATAAAGGGGGCAGATATGCTTAGGCTCTAGGCACCTATTGATGTCATATAGCAATGACAGGGGTGGGAAAGTCAAACCATTTTTTCTTAACAGAACTTCAGGTGCAGCAGATATTCCCTCAGTGACAAAGTTACAGAAGGTTCTGATTTATAACTACCTGAATTTTCTTTTGGGGTGTTGTGGTTAAATTCCCTTCACTCTACAATGAGTAATGAAGCAAAACTAAAATATTTTACACTATGAAGGCAGATACTTAACAGATTTGAATCACAGGCTCAGCGAGGCGTTTCTGTGTGAAGTCTGCATGTTCTTCCCGTGTTTGCGTGATTTTCCTCTGGTTACTCCGGTTTCTTCCCACAATCCAAAGACTTGCACATAGTTTAATTGGTTGTTCCACATTGCTTCTAGGTGTGAGTGTGAATGGTTGTGTGTGTGTTGGCTCTGTGATGGTCTGTCGAGCTGTTCAGGGTGTCTCCTGCCTTCACCCAGTGTCGGCTGAGATCCCTCCCTGCAACCCTAATGCAACCTTTCCCATTTTTTTTGTTTTCTTGTACACATGTCAGACCTTGTGTGAACTTTATTAAATTATCTACAGAACATTATAGAACTATTTTGAGCTTTATTTTTTTCATACTGTGAGTTTGTTGACCTAACAGTCTAGGCAACACCCCTATTCTCATTAACCCCTAGTACATAGAGCTTTTAGAATCACTGTTGGTGTGCAACACATCCTTTGGATCCAGTGTGCTGTATGCTTCCTGAAGTACTAGATTCTATACTGGGATTTCTAGACTGTGGAAAGTCCACATCTATTTTAAAGATGTATGCAATGGTCATTGTAATGCATCCCAGCAACACTGATTATTTCTTGCTGGAGGCAAGGTACCTTTATCTGCCACTTCCCCCAAGAAACTGGCAAAAATAATCATTAAAGACTGCTCCTTGTGAGCCTAAGCAGAATGACAGACTGAATTGGGTCTCTCTAAAGAATATTTTTGGTAAGGGGTTAATCACACTAGCGGTGTAATAGAAAAACAACTGATGCGAATGGATTATAATTTTTTTTTGGTGAATTTCGAAATTTGCGTCAAGATGTTTTGCGACTCCACATGTAAGTGAATATTTTTAAAAATTGTATATCACACAACAATTTACAACTGATTTGCTATTGAATTGCAAGTGGTTTGCGGCTGACAAGCGAATCGTTATTGTAAATCACATTTTGTAAGTCACATTTTGTTCGTTTTTTGTTATTAAACTGTTCGTTTTTAAATTTTTATTTTTTGCACATTATAAGTACAAACAAAATGCAAATAAAATATGAATTATGAACTAATACACGGAATATGCCGGATGCCAGCAAGTTTCATACCTTCCACATGGAGGACTGACGGTTCTTAAAGCTTCCATGTGGAAGTCTCCAACTTGTCCCTTTTCTCTCCGAAACTAATAATTTTGCAAGCATTTACGACCTTCTCACAACATGCAGACATTCGGACTGTCTGAGAAAAGTCTGAGACTGCTCTGCGTCAGAGCATCATTTTGTGGCATTCACGGAAATTTCAAACATGTGTTTCATGAGAGTTCATGAACCAGTTGACCAAAATGCGATGCCGCAAATGAGACACATTTGAGATCATTTTAAGAATGAAACGAGATCTGCGAATTGCCATTCGTGTCAGTCACTTTTCTATTGCACCTCAGGTGTGATCACCCCCTCACAACAATCACAAAAGCAAAAAGAGTGAGTGTCTATGATCCACGACCACCTCGTGTGCACTGGAGAGAGTGAGATTGACTGAGCCAGGTATTCTGTCCAAAGTTTTTGTCAAGCAACTATTTGATCTCTGAGCATTTATGAAAGTGAACTGCAGATTGTTCTCTGTTATGGCCAGTACAGGGCCTATGGTAATTTGAGGATCATCTGTCAGGAACGAAATATCTTGGGTGCTCCTCTGTCTATACAGAGACACCCATTGGGTGAAGACGTTAACACTATTGCCTACACATTGACATACTACTCTAGAATAGGGTTGTGCTATATGACGACATATTTTGGAAGACAACGAAAAATGCAGACTGTTTCATTCATTAAAACGTTGTGGCACAGATCACTCTCTTTAATATTTCCCATCATTTAGACTGTATTCAGCAGCACGACTGCACTCAGATATATATGAACGCGCTATTTGTCTCAGTTACAGGATGCTCTTAGATCTGACCAGCCCAGGGTCTACACCACCTCTCGCCACTCCACCCTTCCCCCATGACCCTAGCAGAGACAGGGCTATAGATTATGTTTACAACGGAGTTAGCACCAAGCTAGTTATTGGATGCAGATTCTATTTTTTTTTTGGATACTTTATTAATCCCATGAGAGGAAATTAGTCTCTGCATTTAAGCTATCTGAAGCGCATTCATATAACCACACGTATGCAAACACACGTGTGCACACACTAAAGCATTAAGAAGGTAAGATTAGAGGTCACCTTCTATCCCTCGGGTACATTACAGGTAAACACATTGTGTAAGAAATCTATATCATCAGCCAGATGTGTGTGTGAAATAAGGTCTCTTATCATTAGTAGCCATTTAATTTGGATCAAAACTAGCATTTATTTCCCTTTGTTTAATGAAACACAGCGCTATAATCTTATGAAAATTAGCATGTGTACCAGGTTATACATGTATTGAGGCTTATCAGGCTTATTATTTAACTCTTTGTTTTAATATAATTTTACATTCTTATTCACAAAAGGTTTATAATTTTCATTATATGGAATATATATTTTAATAATAAATATAAATAAATAAAAAAAAATATATATATATAGAGAGAGATATTTTAGGCATCTTGTTTAAAAGTTAATTTGCATAATTTTATACACTTTACAGTATATATTTATTTGTATAGATTTTACGATAAGCTTTTTTTTCTTTTACCATGAAATAGGTCTACTCACTAATTTGTTACTAAAATAAAATTACCTACCTACTTACCTGTTACATTTCCGATGTTTCTAATTATAAAAAATGTTTGTTTATTATATATATATAGCATTATCAGGCCATTTTGCCCAGCCATATTTCTAGAAGAAGCCCTTAAAGAATCTCCAGCTCATAGGAGTTATGTCGACATATGGCACACCAAGTTTGTGCAGCTGCTCAATAGGAATTATCATACCCTTCTTCAGAATTAACAAGGTCACTGTCACCCCTCATAGTGGTGTAGTTAGTCCCGAGTGGTTTGGTTCCTTGTGACATTGTGGCATACATTATCCAGGTTATTTTCATCACTTATGTGGTTATAAATCAATTAACCTCCTGACACAGTTAAAGGTCATCCTAATTGTGCCATATGATCACCATCTTATTAAAAGTTAAATACACTTAAATATTGTTTGTAGACTTATAAGCCCTGAATTACTATTGCATGTATCCTAGCCTAAGGAAACTGAAAGGCCAGTATAAGGATTATGTAAACCAACACAAGAACAGCCAATCAGAATTAGGGAAATACATATATTTATGTACTGAACAAGGGCTACTTTTTATTTTCCATCATGTTCTCATACTATGCTAATGCTTCTTACTTGCTTAACTTGCAGGCAGTTTGGGGTAACCTTCATACTGGGTCAAGTCTCACTGTAAATGTAAGTGGGTTATGTGGTGCCGTTTCATTCAGGCTATAATAGCCTTTGATGTATTTTTGCAGTTGGCTTTCAGTAACCCTCACGAGCTTCTTTTAAGTCGCTGGAAAAGTTCATAGCCAAGTGAATATATAACAGAATTATGGAAATGAATGCTATCACTCACTGCACATGGTTAGCACCATTATACCCAACAAGCAGTGGCAACAAAGAGGCTAGAGAATCTGGTTTCTTTGCCATGCAAGATTTCACATTAAAGGGTGCATTACTAAAAACTAGCCTTGCAACTTATTTTTATATTCTGCACATTAATTAATTAATTCTAGTCCCTAGGTTGAGCTCTGGTACCAGTGGGCTCAATTTAGCCCTGATTGAAATTTTAATAGAAATTTAATAAGTGCATTTTTTTTCCTCAGTAAAAGATGATAGTGCATTTTTAATATGTGTACGGCTCATTTAACCGCAAAGTATTTCAGGATGCGTTAGATGAGCACCCATTAAGATCAAAGGGGTTAATAACTAGCACAGTGATGTCACTGTTTTTTGTTAATGTTTAATAGAAAGCGTCAAAGAACATATGCCTTGAATGTATATGTTTAACATATTTCCTCCTAAACCTAAATAAAATCCATTCATTCATTACCTTTCTTGTCCTTCTTATCCATTATGGTCACATGGGGAACCTGGAGCCAAACCTAGCTGAATTCAAACAGGTTGCCAGTCTATTTCAGGACTAACAGAGAAAAACAACCGCTACCACTCACATTCATACCAACGGGCAATTTTGAATTGCCAGTTGACCTAATCAGCATGTCTTGGAATTTTGGTATATAACAGACATCAAAGTAAAGAGACTGCAAACGCCACAAAAAAAGCCCCGTGTCAGCTGTGAGACTCAAACCCAGAACCATCTTGCTGTGAGATGAAAGTGTTAAACTCTGTCACCATGCCAACCTGCTTAAATAACATTCCTAGTTAATCATAACATGTATGTCATAAACAGTTTACAGATTATATACATCAAAAAATCTACTAAAGATACTGTCCAGTCAACAAACCATCTATCGACAATCTGTCAGGTGACTGTAATCAGCTCACCTATTAACTAATATTAAGTAACGTATTAACGTTTTTAATAGATATTTAGTATAAAATCTATGTGTATTCTATAGACTATTAATAGACTATCTATAGAATATTGTTTTTTATTTGGATGAACCATTACATAGATCTTTATATAAAGGCCCGATCTCATTTTGGTGATTCTTTGGCGACTGCCTGTGATTTTTTTTGAGTTGGCGACTTGGTTGGCAACCATTTTTTGACTGTCTTCTTTGTAGTTGCCGACCATATCTCTATCTATCCCCAACTATGGTCGTAGACATGATTGCAGACCGACACAGATGGTTGCAGATTGTCTGAGACTGTCTAAAACTTTGTTGGCTGCAACTGACTGTAGTTGCGGACCAAGTTGCCGATACCAGTGACCATAATGCTCAGATGAAAATCTCTGATGGTCAGCAACTAGGTCTGAGACTGCCTTCAACTTTGTCTCAATTACAGGCTGCTCTTAGATCTGACCAGCCCAGGGTCTACACTGCTTCTCATCCACTCCACCCTTCCCCCATGTCCCTAACAGAGACAGGGCTATAGATAATGTGTTAGCACCAAGCTAGTTATTGGATGCAGATTCTCTGTTTTTGTGTATTTTATTAATCCCACGAGAGGAAATTAGGCTCTGCATTCAAGATATCTGAAGCACATTCATATACCCACACGTATGCAAACACACGTGTGCACACACCCCAAAGCAGTGAGAAGGTAAGATTAGAGGTCACCGTTTATCCCTCGGGTACATTACAGGTAAACACATTGTGTAAGAAATCTATATCATCACCCAGATGTGTGGTGGTCTCGTATCATTAGTAGCCATTTAATTTGGATCAAAACTAGCATTTATTTCCATTTGTTTAATGAAACACAGCGCTATAACCTTATGAAAATTAGCATGTGTACCAGGTTATACATGTATTGAGGCTTATCAGGCTTATTATTTAACTCTTTGTTTTAATATAAATTTACATTTTTATTCACAAAAGGTTTATAATTTTCATTATGTGGATTTTCGCAGCAATTTTTATGTCGGCAATATAATCGAGGATAGTTGGCGACAGTCACTGATTAGTATATTATCATGTGTAATCGTCCAACATTTGCAAACAGGTTTAAAAAAACGGGACGATTGTCAACAAAGGGTGGATTCCTCACTGAGAGTCACTGACAGTCAACGATATGGTCGACGACATCAGTTACAGGCCTCTCATGCTCGCTCCCGGCCTAAAAATTGATCGAATCCTGGGCGTTATCAGGCGAGCTTAAAGATCATCTATAGACTGTCATCCGGTTTCTCACCCCATCGCGTTTTCACATTCAGTTCGTGGGGAACGTACTCACTCACTCACTCATTACCTGCTTAATCTTATGAGGGTCACAGAGAGGCTGGAGCCTATCTCAGCCGATATGTGGTGAAGGAAGGGTACACCCTAAACAGCTCACTAGACCGTAACGGGACCAACACATGCACAGACACATACACACACACACACACACACACACACACAACCATGCACACTCACACCTAGGAAACCACTAGCACAAGGAGAACATGCAAACTCCACATAGAAACGCCTGATCTCTGGACTCCAGTCCAAGACCTTTTAGCTGTTTGGTGGTCATGCGAACCAATACGCCACAGTGCTGCCCACGGGGAAGTTAAGGGATACATTTTATGTTGTTGGAAAACAGATATATATAACTATTTTTTGACAAGCTGTTGAAGATTAGTTAAAAGACTAATACGATAAAGAATAATTCTAGAGTCTAAATTGAATCATCACATTAACATGCAAGTTCTACAAACACTGAAATCATAACTGAATATGAAACATCAGGTCAATTTAAATCCTATTATACATAATGATTGTTTGTGGCTGTGTTGAAAATCAACATGATTACAGTTTTAATCCTAAGTCTGCTGATAGAATTTTCTCTGGCACTATGATCCGCCATGTGTTTTGATTATAATAGCTGCCGTCCAGTGAACTTCACTAAAACCTTTCTTTGTTTTAGTTTCACATGATGTGTCAGATGTCCTCTTTCATTTAATCCTGGTCTAAACTGAATGTTAATGACTCTGCTGGACCATTGATCTGTGACTGCACAGCTTATCACACTGAAAAATTGGTGTTTATTTCAGATTGTTCTGGTAGACACACTGCCTGTCTGGAAACACATGGTTTCCGTGTCCGGCTATTAGATATTTCCACTGCTGTTATTCTGGTATCTGGTTGTAAAACATGCAGACTTAGAAAAAAATGGGATGGGCTCCAGCCTCCCCCGACCCTAACAAAGGATAACGCAGTTCAGAAATTGACATGTCATGACCTTAACAGTGGTGTTTTAAAAATCTTGCATCACATCTTGTTCAAAAAAAAATTTTCTGCCCCTTGACAGTTTGCACTTTTAAATCTTCATTTAAATGACTGTGTGTGCAAACCTCCCAAGATGCATCTGTTCTCTTTAAATATATAATTTTTTTAAGATAAGGATGATGTTATCTGCATGTGTGGATATTTTAATACACAACCACAAAGCTTTGCGTGGCCCTGCATTTTAATTGGAACATTGTTGCCTGAGCAGATACCACTTTGCAAGCCTAGGATCTGCCCAGACCTCGATCAGAATATAAATGGTTCATGATGTAGAATACAAAATTTGCCTCACAAACACAACTCAGAAGTGGCTTCATAAATCAGTCCTCATCCCTAATCAAGCCTGCTCATACAAAATTAGATGCTAAAGCGTGGCTGGCACAAAAGGGAAAAAAGCCCTGTAAATAGTAGTGGTGAATAAGTGCTGAATTACATCTCTGGGTTTGCTCTCCTCACTTTCATGTGTGATCAGTATGTAAATATATTCTACCTTGTGAATTATAGCTTGGTTAGTGGGTTTTGTTAAAACCTTGTTTGATCAGCGTTACTTCTGTGCAGTTGAATATACGGTAATATAAGAATAGTAATAGACACCATTCATTCATTCATTTTCTAAGCCACTTAATCCTAATTATGGTTGCAGGGAGGCTGGTGCCCCTCTCAGCCGACTCTGGGGTACATCCTGGACAGCTCTCCATGCCATCGCAGGGCTAACACACACACACACACACACACACACAACCATTCACACTCACACCAATTAGCCTGCTGTGCATGTTTTTAGGACTGTGGGAGGAAACTGAAGTACCTGGAGGAAACTCATGCAATGCACGGGGAGAAAATGCAAACTCCACGCAGAAATGGCTGAGCACGGGAATGCAGTAAGGCGGATGTGCTAACCACTGCGCCACTGTGCCACCCATAGGCACCATCAATTTTGAAAGATTTATACATAGATATGCAAATACATAGTATCCAAGCTGATGAATATGCCTCACAGCAGTACTTCGACTCACTTGGAGTTTCTCTGCAACATCAGTTACTGTACATCAGGGATTAATTTTAACAGTCTGCTTGACAGTCCAAACACACCTGTAAGAGAGCCCAGGTTGACCTGATCAGGATTCTGTTGATGCCTTGCCTTTGCTGGTGGCAAGAGGTCCACCCTCAGACTGACCCACAATATGCCTGCTTTATAATTCAGACAATTCTTTTGCTCATGGTGTTCATGGCATAGCTAGTTGCTATAAACAATTTTTACTGTGATCTAGAAATAAAAAATATTTTGATCAGATTAGTTTCAACCCATCTACAGTTAAAACCCTGTAATGAAGAGTTACCATATACTTTTGATATTTCTGTATAATGGTGTGTAGAATTTACATAAAGATAATCTGACTATACAGGCAAAAGCTGACCAGACTCTATGCTAGTTTAGTGTTTTTCTTGTTCATGCTGTCATTTCTATGTTGACTTTGGTTGTGCCATGATAGATCTATGGTTCCCTTAACCTGACGTTTATTCCCAATCAATAATGCTACATGTCTAGACATTTTAAAGCATCACCCCTCACCTCAACTCAATTACCTTGTGCCATGCATTAGATTTTTATAATATGTTCCTCTCATACAAACTCAGTAGTGTATAGAGATCTATCTGATCTTCTACAAACAAATCACTAATCTAGTAATGATATATACTTAGTCTATCAGTGCTGCACTGTTGTTATTGCTATTTAGTCCCTCAGTAGCTCACCCATTATTGAACTTCCATTAATTTCCAACTTCACTAAACCTGACTAACTCATGTCTGACTGTGTAAACTGCACATTAGCTGTCAGACAGACAGAAAAATCTGATCCTCAGTTCACAATTTGTAACTATACACAGTAGGTCACCCAAAATATAAACATAAAGCAAACAAGCAAAAAAAAAAAAAGAATAAATTAATAAAAATAAAAACTAATTAATTGTAAATAAATAAAGAAATATAGAAAAAAAATCAAACAAATAAAAAACACTTTTTTAAACATTGATCTAGTTTTCATTTAAACAATATTTTAAGGCCAATGGGGGTTTGATATTTTATCATATGCAAATCAGATGGAAATAGGACAGGTGGAGGTGTGAACGTGATTGATTCTGTTTGGTTATGCTAGGAAGCACTGGGAGCAGAGAGCAGTAAAGCCACATCAATAATAAACAACCCAATTCACTTGTGGCAGGAATTGGATGGGGCATTTCAAATGGTTTCATCATCCTAGATTTTGGTGTCCCATCAGAATGGAACTGTGCATTTACTCTGACTTCATGCCGTATCACAGAACCCCTTTTTGAACTATTGAGATATTTCCATGGTTAATGTTCAGGTGCATTGAAGGATAGCAATGTACTGATAGCTGATAATTCAGGAAGTCAAATTAATTGGTTATACTGAGGCACTCTTATATAAAGGTTGATTTTTTTTATTATTATAAATATTTTTTTTTACATTATTATTTGTGGGGCAGTATTTGCTGTGAAGTGAAACTAATTTATTATATAAATTAAAATTGATTCATGATGAATTAAAGACATACCCACCATTCTTCCTGATGATTCAGACTTTTTTGAGACATTTGAAACCGAATGTGTCAGGAGAGAAACAGCTAGTGTCGCTTCTTTGTTTAAACAGAGCAGTGACACTAACTGTTTCTCTCCTGACATGTTCGGTTTCAAATGTCATTTTTAAAATGAATTTTAATGAGTATATGCCTCACATTTACTCTCATTTAAATTTATCACTCCAACGTATTTACTTCACTTAGCGAACAAAAGTGCTTTTAAGACTTATTCACAGTTGCTTACAAACCATACTCTTACTCCTATTTCTTTAGAAGGGTCAAGATGACTCATATCTTGGCAGGAATACATTTATAAAGTTTTAGAAACTCTTTAAAATGTTATAATACTTTTTGCCTTAAGCTACTTTCACAAACAATCTGCCATTTTTTGTCTTACAAATTTAGTGGGGTTATGACAGGAGGGACTGGTGTAGGTTTTTGTGAGGTGGATTTGAAAATCACATTGCTGCATTGATATATACAGTATGTGAACCCTTGCACATTTTCTATATTTTTGCCTTAATGTATTTTAGAACATTATCAGATTTTTCCACAAGTCCTAAAAGTAAAGTAAGAGAAAACTAGCAAACAAATTGGACAAAAGATTACACTTGATTGTTTATATATTGACGAAAAAGATCCAATATTACATATCTATGAGTGGCACAAGTATGTGAGCCTTTGCTTTCAGATCCTCTTGTGCAGTAATAACTGTAACTAAATATTTGTGGTAACTATTAATCAGTCCTGCGCACGGAGGGATTTTAGTCCATTTCCCCATACAGGTCAGCTTTAATCTCGGCGTGTTGGTGGGCTTCCTGACAAGAATTACTTACATATAATTTTTGCTGGATTAAGGTCAGGACTTTGACTTGGCCATTCCAAAACATTACATTTATTCTTCTTTAACTATTATTTGGTAAAGTGACTTTCTTGTCTTGTTCCATGACCCAGTTTCACTTGAGATTCAGTTCACTGACATATTTATTGACATTTTTCTTTAGAATTCGCTGGTATAATTTAGATTTCATTGTTCCATCAATGAAGACAAACTGTCCTGGCCTGGATGCAGCAAAACAGGCCAAAATCATGATACTACCACCACCATGTTTCACAGATATAATAAGGATCTTATCTAAATGCAGTGTTTTCTTTCTCCAAACATAAAACTTTTCATTAAAGCCAATAAAAGATTTATTTTAATCTCCCTTCCACTTTTTTGTTAGTAGTCTCCTGGCTTGTTCATGTAACCTTAAACTGTAAAAAGGCAGCAGTATTATTTCATGAACCTGTTGTATATAGTCGAGTGACCTATGTGATAGGGGCATTTCATTTATATTATACATATTGCTGTACTGTTGTACTATGTGTGAAAAGGGTAAAATATAAGTTCCGATTTTTACGTATTTTAAACAAAAGCACTTTTTGAATTTCTGGATCTGCAATGATGGAGACAAATGAAAAACGCAGACTGCAGCAGAGACATGCCAGTTTATCTGAGATTCTCTCAAAAACTTTCTACTGGCCAAGTTCCTTGTATAACTGTAAGAAAATATAATTCGATAATATAGACTATAAATTAGATGATATAGACATCATAAACACACACACACACACACACACACACACACACACACACACACACACACACACACACACACACACAAAACTCTTGCCAGGAAATAAAGTACATCCCCAGTAAAGAGGCATTTATTACAAATCTTAACTTTATAATGATGTAACTTCAGCTGATATTCTGCTGCAGAAGTCTCCTTGCTGTTGCTTTCAAAAAAATGTGGCATGATTATAACAAATATTGTGATTATAGAGTTCTCAAAAAATAATGAAACACTTCAATCACACATCAGATCCTGAAGAATACCTTTTTTCAATTTTAATCTCTTTACCGATGTACTTTGTGTACTTTGTTGAAAACAAAAATATTATAACAACGATCAGTGGAAACTACAATCATTAACCTATTGAGGGCTGGATTCAAAATCATCCCAAAAATGTTAGTAAAAAATTCCTCCCTGCATGCCTGTATACACTCACAGCAACATCTGGACATGCTACTGATGAGTTGACTAATGGTGGTACTTGGCAGTGTCAGATGCTCCAATACAAAACGTCCCATAGGTGCTTAAATTGATTTAGCTTAAGGAATTGAGAGGGCAAGAAAATAGCATCAGTGCCTTACTTATCCAGGAACTCCCTACACACTCTGGCCACGTGAGGCTGGGTGTTGTCCTGCACCAGGAGGAACCCAGACCAGACTCCACCGGCATAAGGTCTGACAATCTCTGAGGATTTGATTTCAGTTCCTAACAGCAGTCAGGGTACCGTTGGGTATGTCATGGAGGCTTAGAGGTCCATCACTGACCCGCAGCCTAATGCTGGGTGATGTTCACCATGGCAACTCTGGACTCTTTCATGCCTGACACATGAGTTCAGTGTGAACAGAACGGGATGCCAGTGGCAAGCCTGCCAATTCTGGTGTTTTCTGGTGAATGCCAGTCATGCTGCATGGTGCTGGACTGTGAGCACAGGTCCTACTAAAGGATCTTGGGCCCACATACCACCCTCATAAAGTCAGTTTGTGACAGACTGCGCATCCATAGGCTGCTGGAGGTCATTTCATAGAGCTCTGGCAGTGTTTCTCCTGTTCCTTCTCATACAAAGGAGAAGATACCTGCTACACTGATGCCCTTTATGGCCCTGTCCAGCTCTCCTTGTGTAATATGCTACCAGCGGTGACAAGGACACTAGCAGAGCAAAAACCCTGTCATAAAGTATAAGAAAAAAGCTATTAGAGGGCAACTATATGCACAACCATTTCCTTTTATTGGGTTGTCTTACTTTTGCCTCACCACTGCACCTGTTGTCAATTTCATTTGCACCAATCCAGGTGAAATTGATTCATCATCACTTCTGCTTCCTAAATGGACAGATTGATTCCCACATGTTTTTGAGCAGTTTATATAGTGTATACATTGCATAGTATATCAACTATATATTTAATGTATGTTTACTACTGTATTCTTCAAAAATATTTATGATGTTACTAATTTCATTGCTCATTTATTTACTTTCTTCTACTTAAAATTGTACAGTTTATACATTTCTGCAGTTAATTTCTTTGTTTTTTTAGGGGCATACCGGGGAAGAAATGCGGCACCATCATTTTAACAGCGGAGGAACTGGGAAACTGCAGGGTAAGGGTGCAATTTATGTAAATACAGTAATAGATTACAACTCTGAACATAAATATTGTTATGGTGCATGTAGTTGCATCCCCAATAGAGTGAGATCCACTCTAGCCAATTTATATTTTGTAATGATGGTGAAATGTATAACTAAAGCCATTTTCATGCACATCGTAGCTGTTGCAACATTACCTTCATAAAATAATTTCTTACTACTACTACTTTTTTTACTACCTTTTTAAGAGCAGACAAAATGCAGTAGATGAACAAAATGATTGTCACACCATTTTTCCCCCTTTTTTTGCCATCAATCTTTGACCTAAATTAATTGGAATGTTTCTTCAGCCCTTTCTAAGGTCATTCCTAATATATCAGAATTCTTTGGTCAATTCAAGTGCAACTTTTTGTCTGAAGTTGATTTCAAAGGCTGGACAAGTTTAGAATCCTAAAACCTCCTAGGAGATTTACAGGGCTTTAGAGAGCTTTTCTGTTCTTTCTTTCTTTTTCTTTTTTGCTTTTGGTCATTTATCATTTGTGATAAGGTAGGATAAGCAGCTAGAATTAGTGGAGAAATTATTCAGTATAATGGTTTTGAATTTCCTAAATATGAATACATCTACTTTAATTGTGATTTGATGAAGTCAAAGCAAACAACAATAGATGAAATCTATTCAAGGCTTATGAGTTAAAGATAACTTCAATATCAACAATACCCCCTCTGTGCTAACAGATTTAGGGATGTGAAATTCACATTCATCACATCAAGATGGTTCTCCAAGAGTCACTATCGGAAACTCTTGATGTGACTAACATGGGCTTCTATGAAAAGAGCTAGTTATATTTCAGCTTGAGGGCCTGTGATATAATTTCTAGTACTTCCAGTGCTTCAATTCCCCTTCCTCCTTTAGTTGGCTAACAAAGGATGGAGTCGATGGCGTTGTGTCAGAGGGTAAGTTAATGAAACAATCATAATCCTATGTGGGAAGATTTCAAAAGCATTGTTTTTTGATAAACTAAGGCAGTTAAGTGGATACATATCTTTAACCTGTCTGCTGCTGGATTAAAGACTTCTTGTCCAAGAGTAAAACAGCAGGTCATGCCCAGTTTGCCAACTTTACCTCAATAGAGATGCCAATACTCACTACACACCAATGACTGTACTTCTGGGAGTGACTACATCGAGCTCATCAAGTTTCTAGATACCACGGAATGATCCTATAGAGACACATTTCAACCAAAGATGAGTCCACCTACTGTACAGAAGTCGGTCATCTGATGGTACGATGTGCAGCTAAAAACTTACCAACACTCAGAGCAGAGTTACACACATTCCTGGGTATTATCATCAGGACTCAGAGTGATGCGATACAGAAATTCCAAGACAATCACAAAGAGGTCCACTCAGTGACTGCACATTGTGCAACAGGTGAAGAAATTAAAGCAATCACAGAAACTACTAGTCCTATTCTACACAACTACAATAGAATAAATACTCTTAACCTAAACTACAGAGTATCATCAGTAGTGGAGAAAAAACAATTGGCTGCAAGCTCTGCAACCTTCACCGACCGACACTCATCCAGGCTAAAGAAGAGAGTCGGGGAATATCATGGCAGACATGACACATCCCAGTCACTTTCTTTTTTCAGCTTTTCCTTTCACAACAGAAATCCAGAAAAAAAACCCCACACCAGTCACCACCTGCACAGTTTCTTCCTCCAGGTGAAAAGTCTTCTAAATAAACACCCTTCCTACAGCTCTTCCCTCTGACATGCAGTACAACTCACTTTAATACACCAGGTATACATAACACCCGGAGCAACCACACAGTAACACTAATTTGTAATAATTATATTACATGCCTACATTCTGCTGTATCAGCATTATGTTGTAATATATTATATAGCACTCCATGCTGTGCCACTGTGACACTGCACCAAAAATAATAAGTATCTAGACAGTGGCACAGTTTTGAAATTTTGCTTCTGTTCATCACCACGGGTGTTAAAAGGAAGCAGTCAAGATGTAATTGAAGTGTAGTGGTTCAGTTGTAATTTAAAAGGCTTAACACAAATATTGCAATAACCCGTTTTTATTAATATTTTTTTATACAGACCCCCAATTTTTACAGGCTCAAAAGTAACGGAACAGCTGACTGTTAGCAATTTCGTGGCTACATGCGGCATGTTTCACTGTGATTTTATGACAAATTACAGAGATAAAGTACTTATGGACTTAGCTGTAATTCCTTGTACTGATTATATATTGGACATTTCTCAGAAGACTACATTGTAGGTGGCATGGTGGCATAGTTTTTGTCATGTCCACTTCACAGCAAGAGGCTTATGGGTTCGAGTTGTGGGCTAAATGAGGGCTGTGTGGAGTTTGCATGTTCTCCCTGTGCTTGTGTGGGTTTCCTCCAGATACACCAGTTTCCTCCCACAGTCTAAATACATGCACATTTGTCAAACTTGCTGTTCGCTCCTAGGTGTAAATGGTTATGTGTGAGTGTTGCCCTAGTAGGATAAAGCGGTGTGGCAAATACATTTATACTGTAGTGATGAAATAAAGATGTGGTGATGTTGGGAAACTGCAGACACAATTAGAGATTTTGAGGACCTTGGACTTAAGGGAACTAGACGTCCTTACTAGTAAATAGAGAGGTGTGCTCAGAATGCTTGTGACTGCTCAGAGGGGTGTAGCTTTAGTGTATTGACTGACTGAAATCTCTGGGATGTGTTTGTACTAATTTGATGAGAATTTGTGGAACTGGATTTGTGGAAACTGCTTTAAAGCAAGAGACATGCAAAGATCAAGAAAAGTTTACTGAGGACATGTTCATTTCATTCATTCCTTCATTCATTTTCTAAGCCGCTTAATCCTAATTTGGGCCACCGGGAGGCTGGCGCCCATCTCAGCCGACTCTGAGTGAAGGCAGGGTGCATCCTTAACAGCTCACCATGCCATCGCAGGGTAGCCACACACACAACCATTTACATTCAGATTCACACCTACTGGCAATTTGGAACAGCCAGTTAGACTACTGTGCATGTTTTTGGACTGTGGGAGGAAACTGGGGTACCCAGAGTAAACCCACGCAAGCACATGGAGAACATGCAAACTCCACACAGAAACACCCAAGCCCGGAAATGAAACCCAGGCTTTCTTGCTGTGAGGCGGACGTGCTAACCACTGTGCCACCGCGCCGCTCCAACATCATTTGTCTCCTGTAATTCAGGTGTGGCCCTGGTTTCATCTATCTTTTTAAGTTATGTCCATAATATTCCAACATATCTGAATTGTATTTGACACTTTGGGAGAAAAGTGGGGTACACCCCTGAACAGCTTGCCAGTCCATTGCAGGGCCAACACAGACAACCATTCACATTCACACTTAGGGATAATTCAGAATAGCAAGTTAGCCTGTATACTGTGCATGTCTTAGGACTGTAGCATGAAACCAGAACAGATGAAAATGGAACTGAAACCCATGCAAGCATGATAGGGAACATATTACATACTCCACACTAAAATACCCTTACTGACCATGGGGCTCGAACCAAGGACCTTCTTGCTCTGAGGTAAGAGTGCTAACTACTATACCATCATGCCTTATGTGACCTCCGATTGTCACTGACCAAATAAGAAGAAAGAGTTTCTGTGTTAGAATGTTCTAGCAAAAAAGTTCAATTACTCCCTGTTGCCTCGTTAAATTCACTGCCACCCCAGTGTTATGACATTCAATAAAACTCTGCAGCAGGGACAACATTATAGTCCACCTGGGATCAGTAAGACACCTATCCAGAGCATGTTACAACACAGACTTTGTTGGCTTTCTGCTTTGACCATACAGCTGTTAAAGGGTGGTTTAGTTTGCAAAGATTTTTTTTTTTTTTAAATGAAACTTAATGTGTGCTATGTCTAGAGAAAGCTGACATAGATAACACAAACAGTTTGCATTACAATGCTTAGTCTCACAGGTTTAAGGCATTATTCATTTTACAGCGTCATTCTAATTCCTCCTAGTCTTAAATCTTTACACATCAGGTATAGAATTCTCTCTGGGGTATAAAGCACATATGCAAGCCATTCTTGCCAGTATTCCTCTGAGTTTACTATTATAAATAAGGATGATGACCATTGCTGTGCTAATTGTATTTTAATAACCAGAGGAAGTACAGGTGCCAGGAGTGTATAGGTATATGTTAGTGTGCTGAAAGAAAGCTCATCATTGTGCTTAATTGAGAAAATGGTATGTGAATTTTTTTTTGTGTGTGTTACAGTAACAGTATACCAATGTTCTAACACTGAGTGTAATTTTAATGTTCAATTATTACACTTTGGTTATGCACCTGTGTTTATATACCAACATTAAATAGATTTCACTACCCTCCGTCCTCTCCCATAAATCTTATGAATACTCATTCTTCCCAGTGAGGGCGTTTCTTGTTGGAGTTTGCATGGGCTTCCTTTAAGTACTCTGGTCTTCTGCAACAGTCCAAAGACTTGCATACTGGGTTAATTGGCTCTTCCAAATTGCCTCTAGGTGTGAGTGGGTGTGTGAATGGTTGCATGGGTGTTGGCCGTGCAATTGACTAGCAAACAGGTCCAGATAGGCTCCATCCTCATCGTGACCTAAGTATAATTAAGTGGTTTGGCAAATGAATGAATGAATGAATTTTCTTCCTATTTTTATGGGGAGATTTTATTGTCACTCCAAGTGTATACACATACACAACCAAAGCAGACACTTAGTCAAGTGTGGCCACAAACCTCTGGCAATCTCAAAGGAATTACATGGCAGCTACACTCTGTTAAGAGAGTAGCAACTGCCAGAATCCTAGTTATCTTGCCTAGTGAAGTGTGCTGGATTATAACAGTCTCTTTAACACCCGTGAAACTGTCATTTAGCTCAGACCTTGGGCAGGCTGTTCTACGCCCCCCCCCCCTCCTTATCTCCTCTCTCCTTTTTTTATGCTGCTTCTCATTCATCGATTTTCCTCTATCCTTCTATCTATCCCCTCCCTATCTTTTTTTTTCTTCCGCTCCAGACCTCAATCTAATCATATGCTTTAATAGCTTCTCCACTGTATGGAAAGGTTTGGCAGTTAAGTTGACTCATAGCATTTTCATTGTGCCAATGATAAGAATGAAACATTCGAATACCTTATAGTAAATTATACTAATCTCTGTAACAGTGTTTGTTACTGTAACCATTACTGCTTTTTAAATGATCTCCCAGTGCACATATTCACAAACATATGTATATACAATCACATGCACTCTGCTGACACTAAGACACATGTTTTTTTCCCTTATCCCTTTGGTCTTCTGCATGTAAACACGTAAATGTTAAGCACATTTATTTAAATGGTAAATAGCTTTTGTCCTTATACTGTAGCAGGAAACCCTGAATATTATTTTATGTAAACCTAAGAATGAAATGCTCATGCCCAAGGTCTGGTTTTAATCTGATAATCTTGTTTGTGTCCATTTCAGTGGATTCACAACCTCTCGCTTTCTCTTTCTCAATATCCCCAGGACTGTGTCACTATGCAATTCTGTGCCAATAAATTGGACAAGAAAGACTTCTTTGGTCGCTCAGACCCTTTCATGGTGTTCTACCGGAGTAATGAGGATGGAACGTGAGTTAGTCAGTTCACGTACACTCTGAGTTCTGACACACATCATTATGTTGAACAGCTATTTATGTTATTCACATATAAAACAAGTATGTACAAAATGGTGTGTACAAGTGTTGTTTCCAAAAATTAACCAAGGCTGAATTACAGTCCAGTTCATCTATGCATAGTATCACGGCATGGCGAAAAAAAAAATAATTTATACAGTTACCTTTTTTTAAAAATTAATAATTAACAGAAGGTGGTAGCTCATCTTGGTTTTTATCCTGTATTCAGGTTTACTATCTGCCATAAGACTGAGGTGATGAAAAGCACACTCAACCCTGTGTGGAAACCTTTCAGCATCCCTGTGAGAGCTCTCTGCAATGGAGACTATGATAGGTATGCACACAGAGTGCTATTCAACAACATGATTATTTCCCTCCAGCAATAGACTGCTATGTATAATTTTGAGAGTATGATGATCCTCAGATTCCTGTGCCCCAGGAAGTAATGATTTTTTTCTAAGAGTATAAAGAAGAGGTATTATCAGCCTTCCAGGGAAGAAATATTACAAACTAAAAAAATTCCTGAATAAATTTTGAGATGTGGCTGCAACTGCTGTCGGAAAGTAGGTGAAAACTGGCGTGCTGGACTGTAGAACACAGAAAAATTCCTCAAAGTTTACACGGGTTTCTAAGTATCTGTGGCAAAACACGTGGTGATAAGTCAAAGAATCAAAAGATATATTCTTTAACTCTAACTATTATTGTGGGGTTTAAGCCAAGCTCTCTACCAGGGCTATTCAATTAATTTGGAATGAGGTCCAGGTCATGAAAACAATCCCAAATGAGGGAAGGAGAGTGGATACCTAAAAAAAACGATTGGTCCACTATAGCAGGCTGTGACACAGTGAGGCGGGGCAAACCAATTTAAATAAAGTATTAATACAAAGAACAAAGGTGTTGTCAAGATACTGGGCAGTGGATAGAAAAATCATATTTTTCTTGAAACAATAGAAATGGATTTATGGTGTTTTGCAACAGACTTCTTCATATATTATATTTTGTAAATGCATACAAATGCAACATCAGTACATTTTATATATATATATATATATATATATATATATATATATATATATATATATATATATATATATATATATA
>JAOUQZ010000030.1:4945424-4955791 GCA_028564935.1 Neosilurus hyrtlii
GCCCTGCGATGGCCTGGCGAGCTGTCCAGGGTGTACTCTACCCTCGCCCAGAGTCGGCTGAGATGGGCGCCAGCCTCTCCGCGACCCTAATTAGGATTAAGCGGTTCAGAAATTGAATGAATGAATAATAATAATAGTAATAATAATAATAATGATGATTATTATTGTTGTTGTTGTTGTTTTTGTTGCTTTTGTTGTTGTATTTATTGTATAATAGTAGTAGTAATATTATTATTATTATTATTGTTGTTGTTGTTTTTGTTGTATAAAATCTCATGTGTTTAATACAGTGTGTGGTTTGATGATTTCTTTCAAGAAGCTTATTCAGCAGTCTGATTCAATAGTCCTCTATTTTTCTTTCCTTGGTGTCTAATAAGTGCTTTCATAGTGTCTTGTTTTTATTATGAGACTTGAAATTTTTGTCAAGTCCAGTTTCATTTCGAGAAAACTACTTCCAAACCACATTTACAGAAAAAAAAATCTATTAATTTATGTCTAAAATCCGCTTTTGATAGAGACTGAATGCGAGTGGTTTGATGGGTCTGATGATGTAATGCTAGGTGAGTATGCTGGTAGGGATGATATCTTGCAATTACTTCTTAAAAAATAATCATTATTATGTTGTGCTGAATCACCTCTTATGCATAATAAGTATTGGTTGGAAATGCAGTAGAATATTCTTCTCTCTAAAACCTTTGTGTTTGGTGAAATTAAATGTTTGATAAAATAGTTTTTTTTTTGGTGCTTTGTCAGCCCATACATCCCAATGAAAGAACAGAATGTTCATGAATTGCTTTGTGTATGTTTACTGACTGTTATATCCACATAGATGGAACACAGTGTTTCAGGGTCTTCTAACATGCTTTGTGGAAGGTATCCAATACTAATCTTCTAACTACTGCTTTGCACTAGAAGGAATATATGTTGCTAAGAGGGAACGGTCCCAGAAGGCTAGGCATTGTTGTTCTCTTATGCCAGCAACTGCTCAGAAAAATTAAGTGAACACTTAAATGACACATCATGAAGAACATCTTGAAGAACAAATTATTCAAGTTGAAAATCATTACTGATGTGCATTGTGTACTTATGATGTCATAACAACGATCAGTGGAAACCAAAATCATCAACCAACTGAGGGCTGGATTCCAAATCATCCTGTAAATGTAAGTGAGAAATTAAAACCTCAGGCGTATAAAACTTGCACAGAATTCATACTGTGACAGTAATGAGTATGGCCCCCACATTCCTGTATGCACTCCCGACAGTGTTTCTGTATTCTCCTGATGAGTCAGACGATGGTGCCCTGTGGAATCCCCTCCCTAGATCACGGCATCCGTGACAGTCTTTGAAGGTACTCGGTGGTGTCCGATGCACTTAAAATCCCATAGGTGCTTGATTGGATTTAGGTCAAGGGAACAAGAGGAACAGTCAATGGCTTCAATGCTTTCCTCATCCAGGAACTCCTTACACACTCTGGTCACATGAGTCAAGCCTTGTCCTGTACCAGGAGGAACCCAGAACTGACTGCACCAGCATAAGTTCTGACAGTTGCTCTGAGGATTTCATCCCGATACCTAACAGCAGTCAGGGTACCGTTGGCTATAATAGACCACTACTGATCCACTGCCAAATCGGTCATGCTGGGTGATGTTAAAGGCAATATAACGTTCACCATGGCATCTCCAGACTTTTTCACACTTGTGTTCAGTGTGAACCTGCTTTCATCTATGAAGAGAATGGACAGACCTGCCAAATCTGGTGTTCTCTGGTGAATCCAGCTGCACAGTGCTGGGTTTTTAGGACAAGTCCCACTGGAGGACATCAGGCCCCCTTAATGGAGTCGGTTTTTGACAGTTTGGTAAGAAACATGTACACCCAAAGCCTGCTGGAGGTCATTTCGTGTTCACTGGCAAATCTCCTCTGGTTCCAGTAGCAAAAACCTGTCCTGCTGCTGGGTTAGTGCCCTTCCATTGCCCTGTCCAGCTCTTCTTGTGTAACAGCCCATCTCTATCTCCTCCATGCTCTTACAATTGTGCTGAAAGACACTGCAAACCTTATTGTGTCTGTATCTATGGATGTGCCATCCTGGAGGATCTGGACTACCTGTGCAGTCTGATTGGACTGCAGGTACCGCCTCATGCTCCAAGTAGTGATAAGGACACTAGCAGAACACAAAACTAGAGAAAAATTAACCAGGGATGATAAGAAGAGAGCTAATGTTATTCATATGTACAAAAAGGAAGAACGTCCATGACTTCAGATGCTTGCTTTAGATAAAATTATTTATTGTGTTAAATTATTTATTGTATTTATACAGTTTTGCATGATTGCTCACTTGTCTCGGAAATTGGCTTACTGACATTTTTCACTATCCATCTTTCAACTATAAGATGTTTCAGTACATCCAAATTTGGGCTTTGGCTAGATCTTTCCATAACTACCTTTCTTCCTTTTGAGACATTCCTTGGCGGGTTTGTTACTGTGCTTAGGATAATTAGTAATCAATCGATCTATCAATCAGTCAGACTTTCTTTGTATGGCACCTTTCATACAACCAAGTGTAATGTAAAGTGCTTTACATAAGACATAAAAATAAGGAGAAGCAACCCCACCCCTTCCACCCGCACATACACACACACACTTGCTCTCAGTCATAACAGATGCATACACAATTAAGAATAACGAAGGCGTTAAAGGCTTAAAAGAACACTAATAACCGAGAACCCCACCCCAGAAAAAAATGTGAAAAATAGATTGTAAATTGTTGATTCTGATGCCTTTTGAGGTGGTATCGAGACTCTTATCTATTTCCAAAAATCTACTAAAACACGACAGAAATCTTCAGTTTTGGACAGTCCCCTGATGGCTGTTCTAAAAATGTGCTGGTTCTTGATGTCCCTATAGTGTGCTTGAGCCATACAGTGCATATCGTGCCTGAAGCTGTCTGCAACAACCATCTGTACTTGTCATCCCACTTCACTTCAAATCCTCATTTATAGTGTTTCCTTTTGGTGCACTGATGAAATCAATTCATTAACATGTATAAGATGAGTTAAAGAGTTAAAAATAACATATGATATACCCCACAAGTAACTTTTCTAAACATATCAATTATCAATAACTTCCAATTTCATTTTTTGAAAATATAAACTTGACCTAAAAGTTAACCTGAAGGACTGGTATGAATATTGCAGGCACAAGCACCATGGAGATATAATATATCAAATCCTCATGTTTTATCTTATACTCTCTGTTCTCTTTATCTATTATCTTTATCTAATAGTATTTTCTCAAAGTGAATAAGATTACCTTCTTATCGTTACTACTCTCCTTTTGGTCTGCTGTCTGATCAGCGGTTTCTAGATTGGTTGATAGATCCGCTGAAACAGCTTGTCTTTTTACACTGAAAATATGAAATATGCAGCACTCCGTATAACAAACTTAAGTTCTAATATAAATATTTAGGCACTGCCTAAAAGTGGAACTCTGAAGATGTTTGCATGTGTAAGTTTACAAAATCATGCTTACGTAAAATAGAGAATTAGCCGGAAAGTGCAAGTGCACTCAGCGCCCTTGGCAGTGGGGTGCGCATGTCTATGTGAGCACGGATGCGACAACAAAATCACGCTCATGGCTTCATGACATTTGCATAAGTATCGACCAAGCTATCATGCATGATTCAAAACAAATTTTCTATATTATAAAAAAAAACTGATAGTATGAGTCCTGATAAAACACAGTGAGTGGTCGCAGACCACTTGTTGTTTTATTCTGATTGGTCGATGCCATTCTGAACATGGGTTGTAGTCACTCTTCGCAATAACTAATTACGCTACTGGCATCATCTAGAAGGTGACGGGAATTTGTGAGAATCGGTTTCCGAGTGCACTGAACATGCATGCCACATTACTTCCGTAATCACGTTTGCGTGAAGATGCTTATTGAATTAACCTTTGTAAGCTACTAAGCTACGGAGCCCCTGTGGTGACATTGGATTTCGTGGCCACGGGATAATAACGCGTGGCCACGAGGTAGTAATGCATCGCCACGCATTATTTTTTTTAATCCAATGTCTCCAGAGGGGCTCCATAATAATAAGCAGCTCAATAAATAATAAAATTTAAATGATTCAGAGATTTTTTTTTAATTTTGAAAGCAGTGAGGCAGTATTTGTGAAACTCTGGGAAAGGCTGAAGGAAAAGACTGTGAGGTGTCATGCCTCAATATTCATAAAGTGGAGAAACAGTGAATTTAATAGACAACATATCTTTCGTATTTTTCCCCAAGAATGAATGAGTGAAAATGCAATTTCATTGTGACATTATTGAAGGGAGAATAAAAAGGTTTGAGACTATTTTTTTAAAGAACAGTTGACAATTTAAATGTTGAGGTGAAAGGTAGTGGAAATATTGCAGTTTGTGCACTCACATATCTCCCAGATGATTTCCTATAAATCCCTAGAATGCCTTTGCCCAGCTTACCATTAGGATGTTAAATGATGCATTGTCTCCCTGTAGCTTCTGCCTCCATTTCACTCTCTAGCCCACATCTATGAGTCTTTCCTTATGAGAAGGACATTAAAAAAATGGAAGGAAAATAGTATCTCATCGTAAACATCTTAATAGAGCTTATTCTATATCATTCATTTATTCATTCATTTTCTACACTGCTTGTAAACTGTGGGTGACCTGAAGCCAATCAGGTCACTATTCACGATTCTGTGAATAATTCTGTTAGTAATTTTTGACCTATCTCATTACAGTGTTACCTGCCAAGGAGTGGGATGTATTAGGCAGGAAGTGAAATAGTCAGTTTTTGAAGTTGGTGTGTTGGAAGTAGGAAAAATGAGCAAGCGTAAGGATATAAGTGCCTTTGACAAGAGCCACATTGTGATGGCTTAATGACTGAGTTTATTCCTCAGGTTTTGTAGGGTGTTCCTGGTATGCAGTGGTAAATACCTACCAAAGGTGACAGTGAACCGGCAAGGGTGTCATGGTACCCAAGGCTTAATGATGCATGTGGTCTGATCCAACAGAGGAGTTACTGTAAAACAAACTGTTGAAACTGCTAATGCTGGATATAATAAAATACGGTCAGAACACTCAGTGCATTGCAGCTTGCTGTGTTTGGGGCTGCCTAGCTACAAGCCAGTCAGGTGTTGGTAATGTTATTGCTGATGTGTGTGTGTGTATACTTGGAGAGTGTGTGTTGGTGTGTAGTTTGCTTGTTCTCCCTTTTCTTGCATGGGTTACCTCCAGGTACTCCGGTTTCCTACTTTAGCCCAAAGACATGCACATTAGGCTTATTGGCTGTTTTAAATTGCCCCTAGGTGTGAGCGTGAATGGTTGTGCATGTTGCCCTGTGATGGACTGGTGAGTTGTTCAGGGTGTACCCTGCCTAGTAGGATAAAGCACGCTAGTAGGATAAAGTAGTTAAACAAATGAATGAATGTAATCCACAACAAAACCCAGTAAATGAGTTAATGAAGATGTATCTGTCTGTATGTTGCTCATTAGTAAACTTTTCACTTTCTTTTAGGTTGATTGATGCTGAAGAAGATGACACTACTGGATACTCTAAAGGGTAATGCTCTCCAGGAGTATTCATTCCTATAGATGTCTGTCCCATTCTCTCCCAATGTATGCTCTAATGCATCTCAGCTTCAGGTCATAAATGTCCTGTACAGACTATCTGACACACTGAAAAGATCTGATTTGCTCATGTTGGTTTGCTTGGACTGCCACATTTTCTACCATGAAAAGGCCAAAGCAGCAGTCCCAGGCCTTTAGCTTTCTCAGTTTCTTTACCCGCAAGCCCAAGTCAGACCCCAAGAGTGAGAAACCTACAGCTGCCTTGAGTCGAGATGAAGTGGTGATTACATTGACACCCAACGAGCAGGATCCCACACAGAAGGTAAGAAAGAGTTGAACAAAGCTACATTTGCACCTGTTGGGCATAAATGTTTAAAAAACAAAAAAAACAAAAAAAAAACAAACAAACAAACAAAAAAAAAATATATATATATATATATATATATATTGATTATGAATAATCTAGATAGATAGATAGATAGGTAGATCGTTAGATAGATCTGAAGCAGTGCGGCACAGTGACATGCCCGATTCACAGCAAGAAGGTCCTGGGTTTGAGTTCCAGGCTCTGGCGTCTCTGTGCGGAGTTCGCATGTTCTCCCTGTGCATGCATGACTTTCCTCTGGGTGCTTCAGTTTCCTCCCACAGTCCAAAGACATGCACATTAGGCTAATTGGCTGCTCCAAATTGCCCCTAGGTGTGAGTGTGAATGGTTTTGTGTACGTGTGTGTGTATGTGTTGCCCTGCAACTGACTGGTGAGCTGTTTAGGGTGTACCCCCCTTCGCCTCCCTGCAACCCTAGTAGGATTAAGCAATTTGGCAAATGAGTGAGTGAGAGATGTGACCTGAGGCACCTCAAGGGAACCACCTAGTAACTTGCACTCTTACATGCATTGATAATACCACATTCACTGGTATCAGGTCAATTTTGTTTTTAATTTTGCGGAACGGGGATGAACTTTACAAATGTATTATAGAAACTGCACAATTATAATAATGCAACAAAGATTAATGAAATGACAAACATTAAGACACATTTTCTACAACTGAAAATAAATAGGTGGAAAATGTCTGTGTAAATACACAAACACTATTCTCACCTGGGGCAAATTGGAACAGCCAGTAAGCCTAATGTGAAGGTGTTTGGACTGTGGGAGAAAACAAGTTTACAAAGATAACATGCACACTCCACACAGAAACGCCCTTGCCGGACCAGGACCATCTTGCTTTGAGGCAGAAATGCCAACCACTATGCCACCATGGCACCCAGTAGTGTTTCAGCAAACCACTAATTTTATCCTGCTAGCTATATGGTTATTTGTGAGCGAATAAACACATTAAATGGAATAATATTTGCTAACTGCTATGGGCTGAGATTTTAAAGAGAAATATTCATTTTATAGTTTGCAAAGGTTTGCTTTCTCCCGTTATCTAGCTGCTAAAAATACCTACGCACTGCTGTTGTAGAAAACAGTGACCAAAAATGGTAATAATAAACACATAAGGTGTGACTCAAGTTTCAGTCATGCTGCAGCAGTGAGCGTTCTTGCTTCATGAAGGTGCTGCTGAGTCCAAGAGTCAAAATCTCACTGAATTAATCAATTTTATTAATCATATATATATTAATGAAATATGGTCATAAAGGGACAGTTTCACATTTTGGTTATATCTGTCAACACAATGCAAGAAAACACCAGTGGTGCTTCTCTGCTGGCCCAAACACTATCAGAAGCACTGACCTACATTTACAACTTAAATTCTATTATTTGTTCCATGAAATTGTATTAATTTAGTCCCAACAGTCTATTATCCTAAATTCGTAGCGCATCTCTTGGCTGCACTGCTTCCAGTACGTGTATGCGGATGTTAGATTTTTTTTTGTCCAATCGGATTTCAGCCTCTATATGCTGCCATGTCAATCTAATCTGCCCAGGGCCTTCAGAGTCAGTAGTGCTGGCCGATTTCACTTAAACTGTATTAGCGATGGGGCTGTTTCTTTAACGAATCAGATTGCCCACAATAGCATCAGCATTTTTCCATCCTCTGATTGGTTAATCAGAGTTAAGAAAGGAGGATGGATTTTGTCTATAAATAATCAGCATCTCTGGCGAGTATGATAAATGTTTTATGTTTTTGACATGTTGTTAGATAAATATTGATTCTGAACTGCTCCGGATGATGTTGTAGTGTAGAGGTTTGGAGAAGTCTGAATCCTTTATCACCGAGCTGTTACATTTACGCTTGTTACATTTGGCCGTGTGCTGACAGCTTCCACTGGTGATCACCGGTGGAAGTTATGTAATGCTCAGAGTTATTAGCAGAAATGTAACTCAGGCGCAATGATGCATTCGGAGATAAAGGGTTAACTGGGTTTCTTGCTTTAGAAATAAAGGTATTCACCCTCAATACATGAAATGCCTCTCTCTGTAATCCAGGGCTTGTTGTATTGCGTTTTTATATATTACTGATGGTTTCTATAATTTCGACGTGATAGTGGTGGTGTTCGCAGGTGGATTATAAGGTAGTACTCACATGTAAGTGATATAGCCGCAAAATAGGCCGAAAATTGCACATTGTTTGTTTTCGGTTTCGGCTGGTTGAAAAAATGCGATGTCTCATCGACAACCTTCAGTATAGATCATCATTGAGGAGCCGTGACCCTGCACTGGATTCGTGTCATGTATTGTAGAAAATGTAAATAAAACCAATTCAAGTGCTTTCTTTCTTAATGACTTTTTTTTTTTTTTTCTCTGTATATTTTCATGTAAATATGTAAATTTCATGTGTTTGGTAGTCTTGAGTCCAGTGGGTCCAGCTGAATTTGTTGTGTATTCCAGCATGAGCTGCTCAGCCTTGGCTTATGGGACAGCCTGCACGAGTGTGAAGCTACACGAAAAAACCTGCACTTTCCCCTGTGATGCGTTCATTTCATGTCAGATCGGAGCATAATTACCTGTTAAAGGTTTTTAATAATTAAACCTGGGGATTTATTATTTATTTTGGACGTCCATAACAGACCAGATCAGCTTTCCGACTCACTCTGATAAGGGAATATCACGTATTATATCAGAGGAGAGATTATGTGTGAAATCTAAGTTGAACTAGTTATTCCAGGAAAAGTAAATAAAAAAAAAAAGCAATAGATTACTGCATACCCTCTATATATTTCCCATAAGTCCCCTGTAATACATCAGATCCTAGTGCAAATGGACCAGAGCTGAGATGTGCGTTCCTCTGTGTGTTGTGAAAAGCAGCTTGAGCAGTAAGTAGACTGACAGAACAACCATTTATATTTAGAAATAATATGATATTTTTATATCACGTGTGTGAGATGGCAAGAGGCACGTTGCATGTAGGAAATATACAGTTTTTTTTTAAGTATAAATAGAGGCGCACAGAAATCCCACTGGCTGCCTCTTTATAGAAGGTGCGGATTCGCATAACCTGTGCATCATTTCGTGGGTTTTTCTTTGTAAAAAAAAAAGGGGGGGGGGTTTCACATGACATGCTATAATTTCATATGACATGCAAAAAAACAGTCGCTTGAGCTGTTCAACAGCAAGCAAATAGCCGAAGTGCTTCTGAAGCACTTCGCACATATTCGCGCCACTCTGAATTCGCACCAAATTTTGAGCAGGTCCAAAACATTTTCCAAGACCGTGAAAATGGACAATTTATGGACTACCTCCGAAAATATATTCAGTTATCCTAGAACTAAAATTCGCTTGTACCAAGTGCCCAGGTACCACGTGCAGGGCACTGAAAAACACAAATATACTATGAAATCTGCATGACTTGCCAAGTTTATTCTTAAAGAGTACCAGGAATTGATCATCATTACTGCATAATATGTAATAATGCAATAACAAAATGTAATACTTTTAAATGATAAAGAGCTTATTTTTCCATAAATAACCATAAAAAGCACCATATTGAGCAATTTTACCCTATGGATTACTAGCAGGGGCTGAACCAATGCAGAGCAACCATTTTCTCCTAGAAGTGAAGTGAACTCATTGGGCCGGGTTGCCCAGTGCAAGTAAACAAGCTGCGAGCGACATTTTAGGTGATTAAACTTCCCGTATACTAAAGGCTCTTACCTTTAAATGGTTCCGATATCAGGTCGTCTTGAAGTGGTCTTCACATACTACTGAATTGCGTCCGAAAGGAAACGTTTTCAGAGTACGGCCTGTGCCGATGTGATGTTATTTTTTCAGTGATTAGTGCCCATGTTGTTTATGCAGCCATATGCTTTGCACTCTTCCATTTTCCTGGCGACACAGCTCAGCATTGACCAATAATGTGCACAACAAATTTGCCTTACTACCAGGACCTGTTGGGCAGGATTTATTATTATTTTTAATTCACATTTACAGTTGTGTGCAAAAGTATGCATACCCTTAGGTTCTGATGAAGAGAAAAACAATTTAATTTTTACCACCAGGGCATAAGTGTGGTAGGTTTCACAGATGTTTCTTTGTTATCACATGATACTACTTCTCTTGACATAACTAATGTTATAAGAGCTGGTTTGGATACTGAATTAGGCATTAAAAAAACATGAACATGTGTTTTTCTGCTAATTGTGACGTTCTCATCTGCCTTTTCTCCCAACTTACTGATATTTTATTAGCGTTATTGTAAAGGTCGTCTTGCTGTTGCCAGGAAACCGGAGTTTAGCTGCACAGTTTACCCCCTCCGAATGAACACACACACACACACACACACACACACACACACACACACACACACACACACACACACACACACACACAC
>JAOUQZ010000030.1:4980543-5005642 GCA_028564935.1 Neosilurus hyrtlii
AAACTCCTCCACTTGGGGCAAGACCTCATTCCAGACCCGGAGGGTGCATTCCACCCTTTTCTGACTGAGAACCATGGTCTCGGACTTAGAGGTGCTGATTCTCATCCCAGTCGCTTCACATTCACTTGCGAATTGCTCCAGCGAGAGCTGAAGGTCCTGGCTCGATGAAGCCAAAAGGACAACGTCATCCGCAAAGAGCAGAGATGAGGTCCTATGGTCTTAAATAAACTTAAATAATATAACATGATAATAAAAGCTCCCATGGATCTACTGTAGGAACCTGGCACAGTGCTGCCATAGACCATGAATGCTGCTCACAGTTTCACTCTGAAAGATTTTTAAGTGGGAAACATGCGAGAGGGAGGCCTAGGCAGGAAGAGCGTTGTGACTTGTTTGTCTCAATAAAACGATTTGCTTGTAGCTTGCAGGTGAATCAATCCACATGTCGCTCATGGCTTTCTTTGCGGACGCTGCTTTAAACTATTAGTGAAGAGATTTATGTTAATTTATTGTAATAGTCAAATAGTCCAATAACTTGAAGGTCTGCGTGATATAGTGATCTGTGCATTTGACATCCTGACCTAATGGCTGACTTTTCCCCCGCCCTATGTGATGAACTTTATTGATGTTTTGATATAAACTGGGTGCAATAACTGATGTCTCATAAATGTTTAATAAGGATATGCATGTTAATTAGCCTTATATGTTACTATTCGCAGTTAGCCTATTCCTCAAACTGATCTGGTAAACCTCAAAAGTGTATTTAATGAAATTGGTAGGTTTATTTAAGAGGGTGCATTTTCACCAATCGATTTTGTATCAGTTCTGTCAGAGTGAGCATGTGTAGTATTTTGTATTATCTTGCAAACATGCACATTACTTTGGTAAACCTTTTCCAGGGAAATACATCAATGGATTGTTAGAACTTCACTGTATCTGTTTTGTTGTTTGCGTTTGTTTTGTTGGATGTATTTTGGGTGGTTTCCTATAAAATCCTCTAGTTAAGTTTTTTTTTGTCAGATTTGATGTATTATAATTAGCTTTTAATGAGGTCTTGATTTGCATAAAATTGTGTTGCATAAATTCACAATCTGATTGATACTCAATTCAGTTCATAATGGAGAAGAGCAAAGGATTCTTTCATCACTAGATACTGACTTACTTACAGGATTTGTAAAGAAAGAACATCTGCTTAAGGAAATGAGGACAACTCAAAAATGATACATGAAGAAACAAATTAGCACCAGAATCTTTTCTTCGAAAAGGTGTCACCCATCAAGTGCCACTGCTTGCTCTATGAGACATGCATGCTGGGACTAAACAATCTGGAGGGTTTTGTGAAACCTGCTTCTTTCTTCTTGCGTGCAGCACTACAGTGAGAGGTCATGCAGTGCAGCTTTTCAGCATGACTCACTCAACTTTTGTCTTAATTTTTCTTTCCTGAACTTTTTTCCTCATTAGATCTTGGTCGATATGCATGGTGAACAGTTTTTCCATACTAAACATAAACAGTGCTGTTGTCATTTCCAAGGTTTTGTGAAGTTTGTAATGGATTACCTTGAAAGGAATAAAAAAAGTATTAACTTTTACAAAAGCTATAAATACTGTGTGTATTTATTAATTAGACAGCAACAGTGGTGCAATTATGCAGTGCAGCAATTTCATTGGAGCCACAAGTGTGCTTTTAATACCTCTATTTTCTTTGACTATATATTTGATTACGAGTGTCTTTAAACCAGGGGTGCTAAACTCATTTTCACTGAGGGCCACATCACAAAATTTAAAGGGTTCGAGGGTTGAATAGTCACTGAACATCTATTCTAAAAGGGCTTAATAACAAGTATGCTTAATGACAAGCTAGCATTCAAACTGTCTTAAGCAATGAATGACTAGCTGTTTACTTAAAATAGGCTGCTGCCACCTAGTGGAAGGATGACGAATTAGGTTTCATGGTAATGGTTGATAGAAAGAATGTACGATAATCAAATTCTTTGAAAGCTCTTGCGGGACACATAAAATGTGGAGGCGGGCCAGATTTGGTCCCCGGGCTGGAGTTTGACACCTATGCTTTAAACCATTCAGACAGATGTGTTCTATTTAAATATGTTTTATCCATCCATCCAGTTGCTGAACTGCTTAATCCTATTATTGTCAAGAGGAGGCTAGAGCCTGCCTCAACCAACTCTGGGTGAAGGTGGGGGTACACCCTAAGCAGCTTGTCAGACCATCGGATGGCAAACATACACACAAACACCTGAGGGCACTTTGGAACAGCCAATAGGTTGCATTGTCTTTAGACTGTCGGAAGAAACCGCATTAACTGGAGGAAGCCCCATGCAAGCACATACCTGTACATACCTGTACCACATACAGGGGAGCACATACCTGTACAAATGTACAAAAGAAACACCCGGGGCTCACACCCTTCTTCCTGTGAGGCGGATGTGCTAAACACTACGCCACCATGGCACTACGGCATTCAATACATTTTATTAATTAGCGAACTGACTTGCTGCTGATGCATGGGCATGAACACAAATTGGATCTTGGTTGGTAATACATACCCTGCGTACCTTATAAATCAAAATTTCTTTCTATAAATCAAAGTCTCTATCATTATTTTTATTTATTGAACTTTCTGTTTTACAGATATGATGTGCCAGCTCTTTGGTATGAAAAAACATTTAAACAAATAAGCCGTTACAAAAAAAACTAGTTGTGTTTGATGCCACTTTCACACTTCTGAAGCTTTTTCAAAAAAATAAAAATAAAAAATTAAGAAATATTCTTAAATGTTAAGTGTTCAGAAGTTAGTCTACTTTTGAAAAGCTTAATACAATACATTAGTATTGTTAGTGTTGTTTTTAATATTAGTGGTCCTTTAAAGCATCGTTAGTGTAAACTTTCAGTTTGAGCTCCTTTCCTTCCTGTTACCTTCTCAGCTTCCAGGACTTAATAAGGTTTAGTTCTGACATATCAGCTTCTTTTCCAGAAAAAGTAAGACAATAAACACCACTGCAGCAAAAATAATTGATGGGAAAAATCCACCCTCCCCCTTCTCTCTCTCTCTCTCTCTGTCCCTCTATCTTTTCATCTGTCTGTTTGTCTGTCTCTCTGTCTCTTTCTCTCCCCCTCCCTCCCTCTCTCTATCTCTCCCTCCCTCTCTATCGATCTATCTATCTCTCTATCTCCTCCATAACAATCTTTTTTTTATTTTCAGCAGACTGTTGTCAAACCATTCTGAATAGACATGTATGAGTGAATGATGAGATGCCTTTCCTTTTACTGAATGGCAGTTAAGGGTCCAGTGTCTCTCTGCAGATGTTCTGTGCATTCACATCACAGTTTATTGTTCACGGTATGATAGATATGCTGTGTATGGAAAAGATTTTTGATTAGCAGTGTGTAAAGGTCAAAGCCAAGCAGTTTCAGGTTTCTATGCGTAATTACCGTGACTGTTTATCCACAGAAAATGCTTTAAAAAGTATCCGTTTTCACAATTTTACAACAAAGTGTATTTTAGCTTTATTCAGACTTGCAAGGGAATACTATTTTAAAAAGTGAAGAAGTGCAAAGAGAAGTACTTGGTCCATTAAGAAAATGTTGAATATACTGTTGATGAGAACAAGGGAGGATATCTGATCATTATATTACATATTTATTTAAACTCAAACTTCCTAGCCAGTTCCTAGAGATGAGTGACAAAATAAACTCTGGTGGTTCTGTTAGGCTGAAGGGGTCTATTGCGAACTGATAAATAGTAAAAATCATTACAAATCAATGCAAAATGTATCAATTCTTACTGATCACTTTCTACAGGGTGACCCAAAAAACCTCCCACATTTCAAAGGTAAATGGGGAAAAAAAACTTGTTTAAGATAATCAAGTTAACATCTGCACACATGAAACTTCATTCAGTACAGTTTATATGCATCATGTTTTAAAGATGATCATCCCTTATGGTGGCTGTTATTGTCTATACACGCTTGGAGATGATTTCTGAAGGCTGCCATTGCCCGACGGGTCATGTCGAGTGGAACGGCAGCGATCTCCTGCTGAATAGCAACCTTAAGGGCTTCAAGAGTTTGGGATCAATACGTATAAACTCTTGATTAAAGGTAGCCCCATGGAAAGAATTACAAGGAACAAGGTCAGAAAAACTTGGCCACCCATCACTTTTTTGTCAGATTTCCCATTCAGGAAACATTTCCCTCAACACTTCCAGTGATCTTTGAGCTGTATGTGCTGTAGCTCCATCGTTCTGAAACCATACTTCAAGCTTTAAATTATTATTTTTTGAAAAGTGGGAGTCACCCTATACTATGATGAAATATGTCTATTCTTATGAAAATGGTCTGTTCCAGGATGAGATGATTCCCCATCTGCAGGGCACCGTAGCTTAACCTTAAAAAAAAAACACACACACCATAGGTGCTCTCTCCACCAACAAGTGAGGGAATCTCTTTAGAAAGAATTATGTTAGACCCTCCTGTCTTGGTTTTTCCCTTTCATTTCTGACTTGTCTGAATCTTTTTTTTATTTCTGATCTGTGATATCACCTATAACACTACATTAATATTTGCAAGTATGAAGCACTGACTTTTACTACGGCCTGTAATATCTGAAGTGTCATGCCCCAGATAAATGTATTGCAAAAGCGGAGAATTTCAAACAATCCACAATATTATAAAACCCTCATGCTGTTTATCAAAATAGCCATAAGCCACTAATGCTTTTAAAGCACAATAAAGAAAAGCACTCAGTGAGGAAGAAGTGAAGAAACAGGCCATTGTAAACTGGGATCTGGGGCAATCTAATTCTAAAAATAAACAGTAATAATACATGTTAAACTCTCTGTAATACATGATGTCAAATCTCAATGTTTAAATGTCCACATTAATCAAAACAACACACACACCATTATTAATCTGTGAAAGATCTGAAGGATAAAATGCATGCAATGCAGAAAATAATCTGGGCAAAATTAGTGAGGACATGTAAACTGACCCAGTTTATAAATTACTTGTACAGATTTCTCTGACAATTCAGTTGCAAGGCTGCTAAGCAGATAACGTGAAACTTTTACATTTTAGAAGGTTATGGAAGGACTTTTATAGCAACAGAGCTCAGAACATCAGGATAGGAGACCACATCTCCTCCACTCTCATCCTGAACACCGGAACACCACAGGGGTGTGTCCTCAGCCCCTTCTTCTTCTCCCTCTTCACACACGATTGTTCCCCCATTCACACCAGCAACTCCATCATCAAATTTGCTGACGACACCACCATCATAGGTCTGATATCAGATAACGACGAGTCAGCCTATAGAAAGGAGGTCCGGCATCTGCTGCAATAGTGCGACAATAATAACCTTGACAGGACAGGAAGGCCCTGCAGCAGGTGGTGAGGACGGCAGAGTGGGTAATTGGAACTACACTACCCCGCTTCAGTGACATTTACACTGGCATACTTCGGAGGAGAGACAATTATCAGGAATTACCAGGGACCCCACACACCCTGGACATCCCCTTTCTCCCCTCTCCCCAAGGAAAAAAGGTACAGAACACTAAAAACAAAAACTAGCAGACTCAAGCTTTTACCCACAACCTGTTAAACGTGTAACCCCACCACCACCGTCACATACACTGACAGAATAACCATCATTCAGACCATCTTCCTGGACAGTGCAATATTACACTTTAAGTGCAATACCCATGTTTAGTTGCAATACTCATGTTTAGAGCAAGTCTCAAACATCATATTACATTTCAGCATCATGCACCTTAAGATTAACAAGCTCTACCTCTCACCCTGTTTATACCATGCACGTTTGACATATCATGCTCCCTTCTGTGTATGTCCCTCAATGTGTGAATATGTGGATAAATGCATATGTTTTGCATATACAGGATATATATATATATATATATATATATATATATATATATATATATATATATATATGTGTGTGTGTGTGTCTATATGTGTACATATGGGTATGTGTATATGTGTATGTAGGTGTATGCACCTAAATGACTTACTGTAGTTTCCTTAGTTGTATTTTGTGTACTTTTATAATTGCTGCTAAACAGAGAGCTGCTCAACTGATTTTCATTGTTCATGCAACAGCTGGCAATAAAGATCTCTTTATCTTAATCTTTATATTTGATTAAACTGTGTTTTTAAGCATACAGCTCATTACAACAGTTATTTGCTGAAAGCAAGGTGGATATTGCTCCAAGGAACATTCTGTCTCAGGAACTATTCAGTGATATCCATCAACCCTAAGATAAATTATTCTTATAGTATATACTACATGGAAACATAAGAAAATCTATGAATAATTTTTACTTTTTCTTTAACATGACATGAACATGAGTTAAATAATCGCTATTTAAAGCAAGTGAGGTGGATGTGAGGTGAAGACTTGTTATTAAATCTACACTTCCAATTTCACAGTAATATAAGAAAAGCAAACTAAAACAGGATTCTAATGGCATTTTTAAGCATATCAGCTTGTGAGGTGAATAAAGTCCACTGGGAATGGCATGACCGATTGTTCTGTGAATTAGAAATTATTAACCCGAGTGCACAATGCTTAAATCAAACACTTCATGCTTTAAAATGGAAAAACTATCCAAGTCTATTTGTTCCTGTTTCATGTGGTATACACTAAAACACCTTTAGGGAGCGATGTTTCATTTTTGTTTCTTAATGAGCAAGGTGATGTCATGCCACTGTAAAGCAGATAGTTAAGGTGGATGTAAGGATGCAGATAAAAGAGGTTTGATAATATGACCAGACAGACAGATCCAAATACACAATATTGTATTGAAAACCTGAAGCAAGTTGAGGTCAGGCAATCAAGCAGACAGAATCTATATTAAAAACTAAGAGACAGGTTATACACAATACAACCCTAACACAGGCTAGGATAATGAGCAGAACCAGACAGGCAAAGCAAGTCATACACAGAGGAGAGGCATGCCGAATAATACTTCGTGCAAAGTTGTGTTTTGGGTGTTGTTATATGTAATAGTTCTTGATTACCGTGCAGATTGCCTGCACATGCGGTACACCCACTATTTGTGTATTGTAGGCGCGTTGCATTTTTTATTCCTTGGAGACCTGGAAATGACTACTTACACTATGTAATAAAGTTCAGCAGGCAATGTGCAGAATGAAGGAACAAGTGACAGGCAAACAGTACAGATGCTGTCACCTACACAGAGTTGTTACCCGGCTCATCCGGCAACATTTGGCCGACCTTCCTTAGTGTCATGATTAAAATTGTCATGATAAAAATATATTTGATAAAAATCTCATTCTATTCTGTTTTCTTGTGTTTTCCGCAGTATATACTACAACAGCTTTACGGAGCACAGTTTACTTTTGTTTTTTTATTTTAATTTCATTTCTGTACAGAAGCAACACAGAGTTATTAGCTGTATAGTGTGAATCCCACCTTCACTCAAAGTTGGCTGTGATAGATTTCAGCTTAGCCATGACAAGCACAGAGCTCACTTGACCTGCCTTGGTGTCATGAATAAAATATATAGACATAAATATATAGATATAAATTTTATATAACATTTCTGGGGCATTGCTGGCCCAGTGGTAGTGTGCAGGCTTACTGATCCAAAGGTCAGGGGTTAAAGTCCCACTATCCCCGTTTTGTCACTGTTGTCCCCCCAGTGCTGCTAACTGGGTTATCAAAGGCCGGCCATTTCTCTCACTATCTGTGGTGAGAGGCATGTAAAAGAACCATTGCTGACTTTCGTAAAGGCTGCATTGCCATCAGTGTGTTTCTGCCCCGTGATGGCCTGGCGCAGGCCAGGTGTACTCTGCCCTTGCCCAGAGTCGGCTGAGATGGGCGCCAGCCTCCCCGCGGCCCTAATTTGGATTGTATTAACTTGTAATGGGTCTTCAGACAGCTCTTGGGCTCCATACCTGCCTGCGTTAAGAGGTCACTTGCTTTCATCCTGATTAAAAAAAAATGAAAATAACCCCCCCCCCCCCACACACACACACACACATTTTTTTTGCTTACATCCCTGTGCCGTATATATTACAACAATTATGCACCTCAGGCTTGGTGGTGGAATTAATATTTCCCTTGGCATCTCTCACGGAATATTCAGCAACATTTCCCTTGCCATCACTGCATAAGTTTTAACTAGCAAGCCAATTATATTGCACCGTTCCTGTGAGTTATATCCTATATGACATTAGATAAACAATACCTCATTAGATTTGGGGGCATGGTGGCAAAGTGGTTAGCACTTGAAGGTCCTGGGTTTGAGCCCTGTGGTCCATCAGGGTGTATTTCTGTGAAGTTTGCATGTTCTTCCTGTGCTTGCATGGGTGCTTGGGTTTCATCCCACAGTCAGGTGAATTGGCTTTTACAGATTTCCTCTAGGTGTGAGTGTGAGCAAGAATAGATGGTTGTCTTAGACGGTTGGTGTCAGGAAGGGCTGTAAAATCTTGTAAAGGTTGTAAAAATGCATTGACTGCACATAAATGGTGAAAAGATGCAAATAAAAAAGACGAAAGTACTTTTGGCTGATGTGTTAACTCTGTGCATCTGGTAGGAGGCAAAAAAGGACATTGGTAATACAAACACCTAGGTGAAGTTGTGTGTGTGTGTGTGTGTGTGTGTGTGTGTGTGTGTGTGTGTGTGGGTTGGGGGATAGAGGGAAAAAGGGAGACAGACTGCTGCTTAATGGAAAAGCTGGTGATTATAATGTAAAATAGTGATGCCTAAGAACACTGGTTTCACATTACTTTATCGTGTGAAAAAAGAGAAAATTAATGCATAATAGAAATGAAGAACATCTGTTGATGCTTTCTTTCCATCTAGTGAACATTGTTCTTATAAGTATTCTTTTACCTGCCAGAAAGTGGTTTTGATTTGATAATCAACCTCCTGCTAGTGGAGACAGAGTGACATCTTCCACACATGTAGCATTTTTTGGGAGATGGATGGTGATGGATTTGGATATGCACAAATCTGGTATGAGAGGCCCAACAGTGCACTCATTTTCTGCACTCCACAGGAGAAATTATTCTGATGCAGATACCAATCTCATTGTGTAATTGGATATTAAATGACAAGAGGTGAACTGAATAACAATAAGGTTTACATAATTGATATGGGTTAATAAAAACGAACCGTATCAGTATAAGTGGGTAGCCATGCTTTCTTGTAGTAGGGCTAGTGCACATCAATACATTACATAAAATAAAATAATATTTCAACTGTAATAGTGCAAAATATAAATATAACAATATACAATTAATAGTTTTTAATTGAATTTGATCCTGGCATTTTGATACAGACATTTAAAATGCAGATGGTGGTTTTAAAATGGCTTTTAAATAATGACTTATGCAGAATGCAGCTGCATGGCTTGTTTTCAACCCTCCCAAATTCTCCCACACCACTCCACTGCTATAATCTCTACACTGGCTTCCTGTAGCTGCTCGCATTAGATTTAAAGCACTAATGTTTGCCTACACAGCTAAAAATGGACCTGCATCCTCTTACCTCAAAGCACTTATCAAACCCTTTCACACATTTTTTGCACTGCTAGACTTTTAGACCGTGCTGTCAAGGGACAAGGGAAACATGCATCTGGGTGGTGGAATGAACTTCCTTTAGATGTCCAGACAGCTGAGTCACTGGGTGTCTTCAAATGATGGCTGAAAACCTACCTTTTTGAACTAGCACTATGTTTACATTAAAAGCAAAGAAACCACAAAAATAAACAAACAAACAAACAAACAAACAAATAAATAAATAGCTAGCTGACTAACTAACTAACCTACACATTGAGCTTGACTGATCGTCTTAGCGTGGGTCTGACCAGTATCAGGATGTATTCAATGATAAAGACTGCGAAGCACTTCTATAAATTGCTCTGGATACGGATGTTTGCCAAAATGTATATTGAGAATAATTCTTGACTTAAAGCATAAGAATTAAGCAGCTTTTTAAAAATTATAAATATTATCATGTATTAGCTTAGCAATCAGAATACATTTTCCCATCCATTCCTCCATTGATCCATCCATTCATCAAAAATTTTCTATACCACTTCCTGATAGAGGCTTAAATTACAGTAAGCGAGAGACAGGGTATACTCTGTACATGTTGTCAGACGATTGTGGGGATAACACATGTAAATGTGCATGTAGCACAAGTAAACCACCATTAATAAACTGGGAGGGAAACAGTAAGTACAGGACATAATTTAGTAACATGCATAAATACCTTTAGCAACTATAACTTGAGGTGAAGGTTTTTTGTATGAGTCTAGATGACGGAAAGAGATGTTTTCCTTGCTTCGCTTCCCTGTAAACCATGTTTGTTCAGTCTTTTTCTCACTGAGCTGTCATGACTATAACCATTTAATGTGCTGAAAGAGGCTTGGAGGTCACATGCTGTGGCTCTTGGGTTTTTCTTCATATTTGTGAGCATTAAATGATCTGACCTTGGAAGGACTTTGTGAAGGGTCTCCTTTGTAAGCAATGCTTCTCACTGTAGGATCAAGAATTTCATATGGTTTGGAGATGGCCTTACAACCCATCCCAGAAGAGGAGCAGAAATTGCTTTTCTGAGATCATGACTGTCTGAGGGGACTTGAACCCAGGGCCTTCGTGCTGTGAGGCAAACATGCTAACCACTAAGTCCCTATGCTGCCATGTAATAAAAACAATATGTAAAATATATTTATTTTATAAATTTTGATCATATGGTATAAATGTTTAGTACATAGCTGACATCTTTCCAAACAAGCAGGGTGCCCCTTACTTCAAAGACAGTTTGGACATCAGGTGCACATTATGGAATAGCAGTGTGTCTGGAGAACAGAGATACTTAAAAACTTGCTAAGCCTCGAAGAGATTACATCAAAGTGTGTGGCTGCTGCAGATATAGAAATCTGCCAAGTTATGAATACAAATTTTAAAGATAGCACCAATTTAAATGTAAATTTTGGATAATGTACTTGTATAATACATCTGCAGATTTCTGGTACTGTAACCATGCACTTGAGCAAGGTTCACATTTTTTGTTTAGTCAGAGCTTAGGATAGTTTAGGGTGAATTTATATTTCATTATAAAATTATAGGTAAATATTAAGGTCCAATAGCATGCACATTAGGTCAAATGGCAATTCTAAAATGCCCATAGACGAGAATGTGAGTATGAATGGTTGTATGTGTGTTAGCCCTGTGATAGACTGCCGACCTGTTCAGAGTGTACCCCACCTATAGCCAGCTGGGATCAACTCCACCTTCCAGTGCTCTGGTTTTCTGCCACATGCACAGTAGGCTAACTGTATGTTCCATATTGCCCCTAGGTGTGAGTGAGTGTGAATGGTTCTGTGTGAGTTGTTCAGGGTGCACCCCTCCTTCTCCCAGTGTCGGCTGAGATAGTTACCAGCCTGCTCGCAACCCTTGTAGGATTGTAAGTGGTTGGCAAATGAGTGAGTGAGTCACCAGTGCAAAGACACAATCTGACTAATTTTACTGCAGTTACAAAATAATTTGCTTTGAGATATATATATAATTATAATTATATATTATATAAATAATTAATAAATTATAAAGAATGTACTGATGTTAGCCTATGCTGACCATAATTCTCTCTCTCTCTCTCTCTCTCTCTCTCACACACACACACACACACACACACACACACACACACACACACACACACACACTTTTCTTTTTGCATCCTTATTATGTATTATATCTTAATTTATGCTGTGTGGAAACCCCTGGTACGCAGCTCATCTCCAGGCTTCACAGAGAACAGAGCCCTGTAGCTTATTGATATGCCCATGAACACACTCCCAGCTCCTTGTTGAAATTTAGCTTTGTAAGATGTCCTATTTTCAGAAGAAGGCTTCAGTTGCATACCTCCAGTTGTGATAATGGTGCTGCGGTGTTGTGTCAAAGCATCAAAGCAGGGAGGAGGGGTGGCAGACGATACATGAATGCAATGTTGAGGTACTATTCTGACAATTCATATTATTTTCTGATTAGAGATCAGATGGAGGTCCCTGTGCAGATAGAATTACATACTGCAGTGTTACTGTGCGGTAAATGTTCTAAGTATGTAATGTAAAGTTATAAAGATTAGACTTAGAATAATAGAGGAATTTAGTTACACAGTTAGTACAGTTCTGCTGGATCGCCACAGAAAATTTTAATTAACAAAAAAAAAAAAGAAGAAAAAAAAAATACCCTGAAGTCTGTGCTCATAAGCTGGATGGAAATTTTGTTACAGTAGCAGAAGGCATCATTCAGATGTAGCATATCTGCAGTAAATTGACCAAGTATCAGATTTTTCTGGTGGCTAATTTTGCCTGATTAAATTTCAACAAGGGTTTTTCCTCTGGCACATACTGGCCTGTAGCACAGATACACTCATACTGCTGCATGTCCAGCCTTTTGAAACCAAGAGTAAAGTAAAATGATTTGAAAAAAGCCATTAGGTTTCACCCTGCTGCCCTGCTGCGGATAAAAGCCATATGTGCAGTTTGCCTTCATTTATCTTCCACTTCACCAATACACCTTTACATATCTAGCTCTGAAGAGAAAGCCATCACTGTGCAAGTGAGTTATACAGTGGGGGAAAAACAGCTGGAGGCTTCCAAACAGTGCAGTACAACTAAATACATATAATGATTTGAAGTTTATGATTTTCCTGTCACTTATTGCCAAACTTTTTAATTGTACTAGGGTTGCAGGGAGGCTGGAGCCTATCTCAGCCGACACATGGCAAAGGCGGGATACACCCTGTACAGCTCACCAGACCGTCACAGGGCCAACAGACACACAACCGTTCACACTCACACTTACACCTTGGGGCAACTTGGAACAGCCAATTAGCCTACTGTGCATGTCTTTAGATTGTGGGAGGAAACCGGAGTACCCGGAGAAAACCCATGCAAGCACGATGAGAACATAAAAGCTCCACACTAAAACTCCCGAACCTGAGAATTCATGACGTTCTTGCTGTGAGGTGGACGTGTTAAACACTACGCCACCATGGTGCCCTAGTTTTAGAACTTTTCTTAGAATCTCAAGATCTACTCCTCCATAGATTGCAGTATCCCAGATGGTTTTTTAGTATATACTGTATTGAAAACACTGATCATAGAGCTTCAAGAAGCTTACTTAAAGATACCCATTCACTTCCCAAGCAAATTAAATAAACATGAATTACAGTGTTATCAATTGGAAATAAAATAGAATCAACTATTTTTGTCTTTCTGAAACCATTTGCTTACTCCTGTACACAAGATAGCAGCCGTCACTGTGTGAGTGTGTGTGTGTGTGTGTGTGTGCACGTGTATGCCAGGTTATTGAGCAAAATGTACAAGATTGTTCCTCTGGTCATGCGGCCTTGTTATTGTTACTGCAAACAGATATGGAACCAAAACAAGATGTAAAGTATGTGAATAAGAGATATTATAGATAATAAGAGATACTAAGCCCATGTGCAGGGGTGATTTCACTGGAAAACATGAAACACATAGCTATTCACTAGTGAATGGGCACCTTTAAGCTCTTCCAGAAATTTGACATAATTTTAATACAAATTACTTTGTTTTTCAGTGTTTGGTATGTCTGAGTCTCATAAGGTTGACAGCTAACATATCAAATGTCAACCCCAAATTCCCCAAATGGAATAATGTTTATTTATCCTCAATTAAAGCTTTAGTTTAATTTTGCATTTATTATTATTGTTTTTTTTTTTTAATAAAATTTATACAGAATCGGTGCAATAGTAAAGTAAAATGTGATGCAACCATAGTGAGCAGAAAAAGGTAACTGTGTCACAAGAATTCAAAATCACGAAATGGACCCTGCATATCATTGTGCAGGTGAGCCAGTCTCTCAGAGCATGGTGTATATGTAAATGTGAAAGAAACTTCACTGTGAATGCAAAGAGTCTCCAAGACAGTATCAGCACATTCATTCTTTATGAGCACAGGGGGACTATGCTGGAACTACATTAAACACCACTATTCTCATTCTTCCCACTGGCTAGCCTTATAAGTGGCACATATAAAATACATGGGAATGAGGGACAAGTCGACAAATTCTGAACTAAAGCCTGTCTGCCTGTGAATAATACAGAGAAGGAGACCCAGTTCAGCCAGCCTAGATAAAGTATCTTCAGCAGGGAAAACTGTCAATGTATAATTGATGCTATATATAAACACTGGATTGTGTTTTAATTCAGAAACTCAATGATGGGCAAAGATGGTCTCCTGCTAATCTACAGTTATGTGCACATAAGTACAGTGCAACAATAATCCATTGGTATTGTATAGTCATTAGGCAAGAAAAAAATCATAGTACAAACCAATACTTAGCTTTTTAAGTAATCTGAAAATACAACACACAAGTTGTAATTAACTGTTAAGAATTTGCAGAATTTAAAACAACAACAGCAACTACAACAGAGATAATTGGTGTGATTGTGGAATGCCGAGCTTGTTTCGCTGCAGTGCTAAATACATATCTGTGTCTGATGTTGATGAAGATTGATAGCACTGCAACTGCACAATTCTACTTGAACCTTGAACTAAATAAAAGCATTCTAAAACATCCATTAGAACGTCAGGTTAAAAAAAAGAGAGTGATTCAGTGAGTGTTGGAGCCTACCATAGCTGACTTTTGATGAAAGCAGGGTACAACCTTAACAGCTCACCAGTCCATCATAGGGCCAACACACACACACACACACACACACACACACACACACACACACACACAAAATCAAACCTGCAGGCAGTTTGGAACAGCCAATTACCTAATGTGCATGTTTTTGGATTGTGGGAGGAAACCGAAATACCCAGAGGTAACCCATGCAAGCAGTGGAAGAACATGCAACCTCCACACAGAAATGTCCTCTCTAAGTCTGGGACTTGAACCCAGGACCTTCTTGCTGTGAGGTGAACATGCTAACCACTATGCCACCATTCCGCTCATACAGCTAATACAGTTAGGGCTTTTTCAGTCAAACTTTCAAAGTCAAACTAAGTTGGAATTAGCATCCCAGAACCATTTGCATTTCTATAAAATGTGTAGATAAAGATAATGAGCTGCACAAAACCTGTGTACATTTATTGATTGTTTGTAGAACGAAAAAAAAAATGACTAAAAGGGTGAATAAATCATTACATTACCTGTTGTTTACTGCCATCTACTGAAACACTATTAGACTTACAAGTATTCTAGTAAAAATAAAATATATACATAGATGGCTGCAAAAGTTGTCAGTGTTAAACAATGTCAGGGTGCACACTCAATACGTTTATTTCTTTTTTATTTAGATTTTTTATAAGCTTACTGTACTTATAGTATTCAAATAAAATACTACACAAAGACGATAGCTAGACATATGCTGACAGTTGTTTCTCTGTCGATCATGTTTGTAGTTAATAAAATAACAATCTTAGTCTACTTGTTTATTTCATGGAGTTTCATTATGAAACAAATATAAAAAACTTTTTTGAGTCTACACCACACCATCAATAACTGAATCATTAATCTGCAGCAGCTGCAAAGTATGTTAAAAAGGGATCTACCTTCACTCACTGCAAATGTTGAAAATTATAGAAAATTAAAAAAAAAAAAGTTAAATTCTCAAGAATGCTTAGAGGATCCATGCTTTTCTCACTACGCTCCAAATCTAGTCCCTTTTCTCTTGCTTATTTTATTGTGTTCACTTAATCTGGGTATTTCAGTGATTGTTTTTTTATTTCTATTTTAGCAGTCCTTTCTATCCCTACCACCCACATATCAGGGCTCTGAATTGATTTAATTTCTTGATGGATTAAAATGACAATTATTAGAATCTGAACGTGAATTATAAAAAGTTCAACATTCAACACAAAGATATTTCTGTGGTTGACCATGTGACCAACAATAGGGATCAAATTGAGAATGAAAACACAAGAACTTTTGTATCTTTTGTCCTTTTATTAGTTATAGGTTTTGTTTTGGGTTTTTTTATTGCAAAAAAGTTCATTTTATATACAGTAGCTACATTATAAAATATAAAAAGAATAAAATGATTCTCATTCTTAACATTTTAATACCATAATGATTTCCATACTGTTGAAATGATAATCAGTTAACACCCATCGCGCCACAACAGCAAGACACATAATTCAATTAGTTTGATGCGCAATAAGAGCTCAACTCGAAACATGACAATGTTGTCAGAAAACTAATGAAGTGCTACATCATTATGTGAAAAATACTGAAGATACCAGAGAACAGTTTTAACACTATATCAAATTTTAATTTACAAAAGCAGAGAACTTTCAAGTGTGTAGTGGTTTGTACTTGTGGCAAAATCAATATAAAAGGAAAATCGTTTTGACAAACTAGCTTTTTTGATATCTGACTTGTAAAATGTAAAAAGTGCATATAATTACCTCCACCAAGGGGAGAGGTTATGAGACTGGTCGTGTCTGTCTGTAACCACGATAACTCAAAAACTAGCGAACAGATTTCCCCAAAATTTTAACCAAAAGTAGGTCTTGGGCCAACAAACTACTGATTGAATTTAGGATGTGATCTGAATCCAGGATGTTTTTAAGAATTTTAAACAGATAAAAAAATAATTGTGGTGCTGCCACAAGGCGGCACCATAATCCTACATTTGAAAACAAATGTTACTACATTTGTAAAGAAGAGTGCACTACCTTTGTGGAGGTTTGCACTTTCTGAGTGCATTTCTTTTTATTACAGTGATATCTCTTTTTATAATCTTATACACTATTTGACCATTTCGTTTACAAATAATGACAGACAATAAATCTCTAAGTTATGTCATTGTCCTAAATGTTTTAGGTACCTATTTGCATTTAAATCTTTGTATTGCTGCCTCAAACGGATCATAATCATCTTTCGGCATATTGACTGGAGTGAGAGGATACATCTCGTGAAGACCTTGAATGACTCTGTATTGACATGCGAGTTCTTCCTCTGGAATAGTGAAATTGTCAAATAGCCACTGCTCTGTCTTCTCTCTCTCAACTCTATCAAATGCATCAGATGAATCAGGATGTGTTTCAGGTGGTGTTAAAGCTGCTAAAGCCATTATAGAGCTGCTATCATGGAGACTAATGCTGTCCATTGATGAGCACATCAGTCTGGGATTAATGTTTCCCATTTGGGGGCTCAGCTTCCTGTTTTTTTTATTATGGGTCACAGCAGTAACTCCATCACAGGGTGAAGGTGTGGTTTTGCTTGTGCTATTCATATTAGGTGGCACTGATTCTTTAACAGCAGAGAGAGAATCAGTCTCATCTACAGGGAGACTGTCAATCGTGCTTGCATCCTCTGATGATACCTGAATCAGATTTAGACTCTTAGGGTGTTGACTGTTAACATTATCTGTGAGTTCTGCGCTCATGTCTAATAGAATGCAATGTGAGTCTCCATTCTCTTCAGAATTGACTTCTACTACATCATGCTCTGCTTCCATAACATCGGAGTCATCATCATCATCATTACGGTCAGGGAGTCTGTGTTTCCTCCCAGGTGATTCAAAAACAACCCCTCGAGGTACTGTGTGCAAAGAACGATGAAAAAAGTTTCTTCTAAAAGTAAAAGGCTGAACATTAGGCTTTGCACTCATGTAGTGCCACACTGACTCGGGTACCACCACCTCGCGCCGCTTTCTGCGTTGGCAGAGAAAGGAGGAAAAGTACGGCATGCAAGTGCCCACAATTGGAACCAGGGAGACAGGACGCAAAGCTGAAACAAAGTCCTCCAGCTCCTGGTAGGAGGAATGGTCGGAGTAGGGAACGACATAGACGTTAGGATGGCAAGAGACCACAGGGCGGCTGGTGGGTAGCATGGCGATGGTGGGTCGCTCCTTATTCCAGGCCAGGAGATTGGACGCAGTGACCTGAGACTGAGCAACAGCTCGGAGACGCCCGGAGCCTGGCTCCGTGCTGAACACATCGGGCAGCTCCAGCACCCGTAGGGTTTCCAGACGCTCCACATCTACCTCCACCCAGGTCTTAAACTCCAGGGCCAACTCTACAAGCAGAGACTCTTTTCCCAATGCATACATGCCTGTGTGGAGAAAAAGTATCACATTCGTATAATATACTTTAAAATATGCACAGAAATATTCTAGCTTATTTAAAAACTCCAGGGCCAAATGAATGTGGAGAGACTCCTAATGCAGGGCATGCGTGTGGCTGTGGGCTGTGGGGTTATAGTGCTTAATCCCCACCTGTATTCACCTGAGAAATGAATTCCCAGCTGGAGCCTGAAATTTGCATAATATAGTGTTAAAAAGTGGTTTGCAAAAGTATTCAGACCCCTTGAAAGTTTCCACATTTTGTCACATTACAACCACCAATATAAATGTATTTTATTGGGATTTTATGTAACAAACCAACGCAAAGTGGTGCATAATTGTGAAGTGGAAAGAAAACAATATACGGTTTTCGATTTTTCTAAAAAATTTTTCTTCCACATGTTTGCTATGTTCCCCACATGGTTTGTAGCATGAAGTACTTCTTATTGCTTTCTTTTAACAATGGCTTTCTCGTCCCACTCTTCCATAAAGTACAAACTAATAGTTGTACTATGGACAGATTCTGCCCCTGACCTGTGGACCACTGCAGCTCCTCCATGTTACCATGGATTGGCCTCTTGGCTACCTCTCTGATCAATGCTCTGCTCTCCTTGCCCAGCCTGTCAGTTTAGGCTGACGGCCATGTCTTGTTAGGTTTGCAGAGATGCCATACTCTTTTAAACTTCAGATGACGGACCGAAGAGTGAGATGTTCAAAGCTTGAGTTTTTTTTTATAACCTAACCCTGCTTTAAACGTTTCCACAACTTTATTCCTGACCTGGTGTGTCCTTGGGCTTCATGATGTTTGTTCAATAATGTTCTCTAATAAATCTCTAAGGCCTTTACAAAACAGCTGTGTTTATACTGAGATTAGATTACACAGAGGTTGACTCTTTACTAATTAGGTGACTTCTGATGGCAATTGGTTGCACTAAATTTTATTCAGGGGTATCAGTGTAAAGGAGGCTGAATACAAATGCACGTCACATATTTCAGATTTTAGTTTGTAAAAGTATAATTTTCTTCCCACTTTACAATTATGCGCCTCTTCGTGTTGAATATGAATAATTTTGCAAGCCACCGTAGATGATTTAAGCAAAATTAAACAAGAGGGAAAACTATAACAATCTTGATTTGATGAAATACATTGCCCAATCCAAAAAAAAATATGAATATTTTCTATGCTATTATTTTGTTGGACCGCCTTTAGCCTCAATTACAACGTGTAAAACCCATGGCACTGTTTCTTCACTTGGTCAGGTCGAGACTCAGCATCAATACATGACAATAGAATGAAGTCAGTTGGGGACCAGAATATACTGAATGAGCAGGTTATCACTAACCACCCCCAAAACCAGCCCCAACTCCCACCCCAATCAGCCCCTTTTTAAAATTCCATTTACTCTTTTCTGAGCTCCCAATTAATGAAGCTAACAAAACTCAACATGTAAGTCATTTTAAGAGACAATAAAGTGTAAATCTTACCGATAACCACTGTGTAGTTTGGATGGCCACGTATGATCTCCTTCATTTGCTGACAGGCTCGTTGGCGAGTGGGAATTGATCGTGTGGGGTCACAGTTAGTGTTGTCCAAATAAAGCACATCAATAGTAGTATTGTTCCTGAGACACGGCTCACGCAGCATTGATGGGATGTACCGAAAGTCACCTGTTAAAAGAGGTTAAGAACTGAGTGCTAATAAGCTTTCAGTACACTCTTACAAGCTGCTTGACTCACGTGTACTCACAAACTTTACCAGAACATACCGGTGTAAAGAATAGTGCCAAAGTAGCCCTCAAAAAAAAACATAACAGCCCCAGGACAGTGGTTGGCATCAATAAGTGTTACGGTCAATTTTTCCTTCCCAATGTCATCCAGGGCCAACAGGTGCGGCTCCCCGACCTCCAGAGGTTGGATCCATTTTTCGTTCACCTGCACAGCAGAACATATTCAATGCAACATCACTGTGAAAAACTTAAGTCAGAAAACTAGAAACATCATTTGTGTTGCATGTTTATAGACTGTCAGCTGACTTCAATGAAATCTCCTCAGTCCTGAGGAATATATTTTTAATTTGACTAATCTGCCAAATATGAATACTCTCTTATTGTGTCTTGTGTGATAACACCTTTCATGATATTTAAGCTATTTTCTTAAAACAATCATGACATTGCCCCCTTAAACCTTATTTTCGACCCCACCACACCAGCATCCATAGTTCCGATGCTGTTCATACTGCTGCCCTGTCTTTTGTCTGCATGGCTTTGCACTATTAATGTTTAATGTTAATTTTTCCTATTATATCCACCAAGGGGGAGAATATGTGATTGGTCATGTGTTTCTGTCTTGTGGGTGTATGTGTGTGTGAGAGAGAGAGCAGTATCACTCGAAAACTAATTGAGGATCTCCACGAAATTTTTTACCAAATGTTAGTCTTCGGCCAAAAAACAACTGATTAAATTTTGGGCGGAATCCAGATCCCTTTCTGGGACGTATTTAACACTGAACTGTAGGGAAAGGAGCTGGAAATCACCCAGACTGCGCAAATTGCCAAAGAATCCACAAGGGGGCACCTAAGACCTACATCATCTACCAATATAACTCTTGGAAACAAGATTGCACTACTTTGGTGGAGGTCTGCAATCTCTGAGTGCATTATAAGTTCATTCATTAATCTAGCAAAAGCTTGTTCTTATTCGGGGGATTGGGGAGGCTGGAGCTTATCTCAGACGACTTTGGGCAAAGACAGGGTACACCCTGAACAGCTTGGCAATTTATCACAAGGCCAACACACAAATCCACACTCGCACCTAGGGGCAATATGGAACAGCCCATTAGTCTAATGTGCATGTCTTTGGACTGTGGGAGGAAATTGGAGTACCCAGAGGAAACCCTCACAAGCACGGGGAGAACATGCAAACCCCACGCAGACACACCCTCGTCTAGCACAGGACTCGAACCCAGCACCCTCTTCCTGTGAGGTGGACATGCTAACAATGTTTGTGGTTGATGAATAGCACCTTAGTCCATAAGCAAATGACATTTTGTTCCTACAGAATGATAAAACTGAGTTGGGTAATGATCATTCAGGACTGTTTCCCTTCTAAAATAACAGTAACAGGAGTGTATCCTGTGCAGAAACTCCAGGCTCACCTGTAGTTTGAGTTTGAGGAGCTTGGCGGTGAGAGGAGAGCAGTATATGGGCCGGTGGCTCCAGGTGGATGTGAGGCCTGATGTGTGATCAGAGTGCATGTGTGAGAGGAAGAAAAGCCGGACATGGCTGCACTTTCTAAGCTGCCAGCAGTCCACAGCCATAGGGGTATAAGGGATGATTTTACCATTCATCTTCTCTGCTAGTGGGAAAACCACAAGTTTCAACAAAGCAAGTTTGTTTTGCTGAGTAGAGGATTTACTCACGCATTTGCAGCATCTATTGTTATCTTACTTTTTGTAAGACATCTCCAGTTTTGTCATAGTAACAACATCGACTTAAACACACCAACGAATGCAGGGGACCATTCGGCTAGTCAGCTAGAAGCATATCCCAGTTAGCTGGAGCTAGCTAAGGTTAAGCATGGTGTTTTTTTCGTGTAGCTAATAACAAACTTTCATTAAAAACTGAAATTTTTTATTATAACTTTTACTCTACATTATTTTGAGACATGAGACTGAAACAAAGGTAGGCGGTCGGACTGGTAGTGCTATGCTAGCTCAGATATAATGCTAGTGCTATGCTAGCTCAGGTATACTGTTAGTGCTATGCTAGCTCAGGTTTACTGCTAGTACTATGCTAGCTCAGGTATACTGTTAGTGGTATGCTAGCTCAGGTATAATGCTAGTACTATGCTATTTCAGATATACTGCTAGTACTATGCTAGTTCAGATATACTGCTAGTGTTATGCTAGCACAGATATACTGCTAGTGTTATGCTAGCTTAGTCAGCAGTGCAGTGAACATCCAGCTTTGTCTATCCGCTGTTCGTGTGATGTTTAGCGTTTAAATCATCCGGTTATCATTTCAGTGTCTTCTTTAATCCATAGGAACACACTGAGAGCAGTAAATACAACCCCTCGCTGTGTAAACACGTTTGTTTTGGGCGCAAAAAACACCGAAACATTTCCCATTGGCTGAATTTCTTAAAGGCACATCATCACTAAATTTTAACCTCCATGGTAACATAGGATATCATTCATGAAGACCATCACAGGGCCAACACACAACCTTTCAGACTCACACTCACACCTTGGGCAATTTGGTACTAATGTGCATGCCTTTGGACTGTGGGAGGAAACTGGAGTACCTGGAGGAAACCCACACAAGCACAGGGAGAACATAGAAACACCCTCGCAGAGCCCGGGACTCGAACCCAGGACCTTCTTGCTATGACACGGACATGCTAATCACTACACCAACGTGCCACCCCATAATATAAACCATAAAATAAATAATTTCATTGTATTATTCACTCACTCACTCATTCATTTACAAAACCACTTAATCCTAGTAGGTTGGCAGGGAGGCAGGAGCTTATCTCAGCCGACACTGGGCGAAGGTACACCCTGAACACACACACACACACACACACACACACCCCTAGGGGCATTTTGGAACAACTAATTATCCTAATTTGTCTTTGGACTGTCTGAGGAAACCAGGGCACCCGAGGGAAACCCACACAAGCACGGGTAGAACATGCAAGCTCCACACAGAAATGCCCTTGCTGAGCCTGGGACTTGAACCCGAGACTTTCTTGCTCTGAGGTGGACCTGGGACAGTGGTGGCCTGGTGGTCTGGTGGTTGGGTGCTGGATTACTGATCCCAAGGTCGGGGGTTCAAGCCCTTCTATCAACAGGTTGTCACTGCTGTCCCACCAGGGCCTTATCAAAGGCTGGCCATGTTTGGTGAGAGGTTTGTAAAAGAACCATTGCTGACTTTCATCAAGAATAGGCTGCATTGCCATCATGCCATCAGCACTGCGATGGCCTGGGGAGCTGTCCAGGGTGTACTCTGTCCTCGCCCAGAGTGGGCTGAGATGGGTGCCAGCCTCCCTGTGACCCTAATTAGGATTAAGCAGTTCAAAAAATTAATGAATGAATGAATGAAATTCATTCATTAATTTCTTTGGATTACTTTATGACTTACTTTTTTAATAGAATGGTTTGTTATTGAATTCATTTATTCATCGCGGGGAGGCTGGTGCCCATCTCAGCCCAATCTGGGTGAGGGCAGAGTACACCCTGGACAGCTCGCCAGACCATCGCAGGGCAGAAACAAGCCTACTTTTGATGAAAGTCAGCAATGGTTCTTTTACATACCTCTCACCAAACATGGCTTTGATAACTCAGTTAACTGCACTGGGGGAGTTATTGAATTGTTAACTCTATGCAAGACAGCAATATTAAAAGTTTCATGATGATATACTTTGCATAATTTCCTATTATACACTGACTGTAAAAGACAAGCAGGCTGTATTTTAAAATCATATTTCTTTATCTTCTCTCTAAACTAGTAATCAAATAATGTTTGATGATGTCGCAGCATGTCATTCATCGCAGCAACCACAAGAGGACGACAAAACATAAGCGTAGTTCCAAATGATACCTGCCAGATGACTCTACTTGGATGGATGGATGGATGGATGGATGGATGGATAAATACAAAGGAACCTTTTTGACCCCAAGGGAAATCAGGCATTCCATATCATCGGTACCCATAGACAAAGACACACTACTCAGGTTTAAGCAGTAAAAGTAAGATAATTTTTTTAAAGAATTAAAAATGGTTTAGGTTCCTCAATTGTTTGTATGCAAATCCCAGACAATTCCACATGTGCAGAGTTTTAAAAGTTGTCTATATGCATGGATCATGTGTCTACTGAAAAAAGACCGGGTGGGGGAAAGCAGATGGGAAAAGAGTGAGCATATGAGAAGGTTGGTGAAGATTGGTTGAGTGATTCTAGTCCATTAATTGAGAATGTTGTTTAAACTTCATGTAGTGTAATTATACAGAGAGTATGGTGCCGTTTGTGCCTCTGCCACAATCACATTTAGAAAGGGACATATTGGAAACTGCATGCATTTGGGGTCAGGTAAAGTTCACCTAGGCGCACGTATTAACCACTATACCACTGTTCCATGTTATCTGATATCAGGATAGTAACTCCCCAAATATCTAGGTTAGCATATCTTGGTTAGTACCTGACTAGACGATGGCGTTTCTGTGTGGAGTTGGCCTGTGCTTGCATAGGTTTCCTCTGGGTACACTGCTTTCTTCCCAGAGTTCAAAGAGATGCACATGAGGCTAATTGGCTGTTCCAGATTGCCTCTAGGTATTAGTGTGAATGGTTTTGAGTGTGTGTGTGTGTGTGTGTGTGTGTGTGTGTGTGTGCGTGTGCGTGTGCGCGTGGGTTGGCCCTGCAATGGACTGGTGAGCTGTTCACTGTGTACCCTGCCTTCGCCCAGTGTCGGCTGAGGTAGGCGCCAACCTCCCTGTGACCCTAGTTGAAGTAAGCAGTTTGGCAAATGAGTGTATGAGAACTTGCCAAATATTGTTTGAGTGCCACTCAAGTGGAAAAAAGTTTTTGCTTTTGCGTTAAAATAGAATTAGATTTCCTCTGTATAAGTTTGAATGTGTTCTATGTTCTATTTTTTTCTACAGGGTCAAAACCCTATATAGGCTACTGAGTTCAGATTTGTTTACAGTGTGAAAAGACAAGATTTAGGCTACTTTTGTTATACTTTTCATCATGTCACGCTTGTAACACTTTTTTGTTATGCAGTGAATAAGTGTAGTGTGTTTACTATACAGTGTGATTCCGTTTCTGTTTCTAGACAAGGATTCCTTTTTAAAATCATTTGAAGTATAAGATGTTATAACTTTCAAAGAAATGTAATGTACCGTGTGTGTGTGTGTGTGTGTGTGTGTGTGTGTGTGTGTGTGTGTGTGTGTGTGTGTGTGTGTGTGTGTGTG
>JAOUQZ010000030.1:5005742-5027759 GCA_028564935.1 Neosilurus hyrtlii
TGTGTGTGTGTGTGTGTGTGTGTGTGTGTGTGTGTGTGTGTGTGTGTGTGTGTGTGTGCGTGTGTGTGTGTGCGTGTCGCGTAGCTGCTGATGTTACACAATGTTGTATACTTCTCGAGAAATAAAATTACATTTAAAGTTAAAGTTTCAGTGAAACCCTGTAACTGAAAGAAACCAAATTATCAACAGACAGGAATCAGGAAGTTATGAGATAAAAGTTTTCAGAGAACATTTATATTCAGTTTAAAGTGGAACACTGCTAAATTTGTAACCCATATACTTTTCCCCTCCATGCACATCTTATAGAATTTGACTATTTATAGCACAAACTCTATACAGGAAAAATCCAGTTATTTCTCAAAAGAGTACTGTAATCATGTTAGAAAAATTCTTGAGGTGTATTTAGCAGTTTAATACTCAGGCCTGAAGGTTAGTGTGGGTAGATTACAGTCTTTAAAAGCACAACACTGTAGAGCGGCAACAAAGCTGCTGTAATACAGCAAAATGTACAGTATGCATATGCTTTATCACATCATTTTCCTTCATAGCTTCAATAATGTCATGAAAAAGATTAGTGTGCTAGGTGGTGCATCGACAAAGTGCGTGATGGCATACACTTACCTTTGTGCTACTTACTGTAAGTGATCACCTGTCACATATCACTTTCTTTCTGAGTTTGTTAGGCGAATGGCAGCATCACATGTCACGAAGGGGGCACGTTCATGCATACGCAAATGTCTGACAGTTGTTGTTGCTATTTGGAGGAGTTGTGCAGTTTAAAGGCCACAGGTAGGATTGATTTCCTGTGTTGTTCAGTGGAGCTTTAGGTGGTATCACTGTCTCTCACTGAACATGCTCCTGTGACTGATTATAGTATTGTGTCCCTTATAGTATGAGTATTATAAGAGTATTGTGTCCCTTATAATAACAGTGCTTTAGATATGTAAAAGGAAATGCAACTAAAATTACAAACACATATATACTGAATACAGGATGTGAAAAGTGCCTTTGTGGTTTGGACTTCTTTTTCCAGCACATTCCACAGATGGTGAATTTGGACACTAATTTTCACTTAGCAGGGTGCATTATCCTGCTTCAATAACCTACAGTCATTAGGAAACACCGGTGACATAATGAGATGTACTTGGTCTGCAACCCTGTTTAGGTAGATAGTACGTGTACAAGTAATTTCCTCTTGAATTCCAAGACCCAAGGTTTCCCTGCAGACCAGAACATCAGTCCTTCCGGTGGCTTGTCTTCTACATATCGTCCATACTGTTGCTGTTTCCTCCCCAAGAAAGTGATGCATATGCACCAATCTGTCCATATGATGTAAAAAAAAATATGATTCATCAGACCAGTCCACCTTCTTTTATTGTTCCATGGTCCAGTTTTGATGCACACATGCTTACTGTATGCACTTTTAGTGGTGAACAGGGGTTAATCATGTTCACTCTGACTGGTCTGCAGCTACGCAGCAAACTGCAATACACAGTGTGTTCTGAGTCCTTTCTATCATGGCTGTCATTAACCTGTTCAGCGGTTTGTTCTCTTCTGTCAGATCAAAAGACACGGATTAGCCTTCATTCCACATGTGTACAATGAGCTCAGTAGGGTGCCTGGGAGTCTGTTCATGGTCCACTGTTCCTTTCTTGAATTATTTTTGGTAGATACTAGGAACTGCATACCAGGAACACTGCAGAAGACCTGTGCTTTTGGTGATGCTCTTACCTAGTCTTCCTGCCTTGACAGTTTATTAACTTTTTCAATAGCAATGATGCAATAATTCAGTTATCTGATTGCAATGATGCAATACCAAAAATTATGTCATGGTTTTCCACCAATCAGAAATGAGAAAATCTTTTTGAATGGATAATAAGCACTGCTATCATTGTTATTCACTCTACCTCTCAGCTGTTTTAAAGTTATGGATGATTGTTGTGTAGAAAGAAAAATAAGGAATTTATATAATAATAATAATAATAATAATAAAAAGAAGAAGAATAATAGTAGTAGTAGTAGTAGGAGTAGTTTGAGTAGTAGGTTTGATTTCATTCTGAATTACGCAGCAAGAAAAGCAATATGCCCACGATTGTAATTTGACAGTTGATTTCAAACAATAATGGCTATGCATGTCATTAATTCAGAACAGTTCACACACAAGTTGCACAGATGTGATTCTTTTAATACTTATTTTAAACATTTTACCACATACAACCATGTAGGTAACATTTCTGAACAATGTATACAAAAGTACAATATATGTACAAAACAACACAGAAAACGATTTAAAGCTTCAGGTTTCCAGTGTATGTGCACAGGACTGTTTACGTGTGGAATCTTGAATATTAAGTTAAATGGATTTTGCAGTAAATAAATGAGAAGCAACCCTGATATCTTTTAGATTTTATAACTTCAAATTCCTGACTTTTATTGCTCCTAAAGAATCTCTTAAACAAAAACTAACTAGGAAGTATTCAGAGAGGATTTGAGGCAAAAAATGTAGTTATGAGATAAGGATGATACAACCTGCTAATGCATCCTGGGAATTAAGAGGGCCTTTCCAAGTTTCTTCTGGAGGTATTCAGCTAATGTACACCCCACCCTCCTTCTCTGCCCAAAAATCTGAGAGACAACAAAATCCTCACTGCCGATCCTGTTCCAGATTTTTTTTATCTTGTAACATTATATACAATTATGTTTATGCAAACTGAAGGGGGAAACATGTAAAGCTGTTTTTCTTCTTTATATGATAATAATCTTCCTTTTTCCAGCTTTAGATGTGATACAATTCATTGTGTTTGCAGTGTGGAGTCATTGCCATGGCAAAACCATTTACCATTCTGTTGTTTTCCCAAGCCTACATTATATATATATATATATATATATATATATATACATACATACATATACATGTAGATTTTTTTTTTATTTAACCAGCTCCTGTGAATTATTAGTTAAAATACACCCCTAACCATGACAGGGCTGCCAATGTGCATCATACAGACCTACAGACAGTCTGCTTTACACAACACTTACACAAGCTTTGAACCTTCATTATAATGCTGCATAAAACTTACAGAAGATTCCTGAGCTCTAATAATAATAATTTCACCAGGATGTCTGCTCCCAGCTGAATAATGAAGTTTGGTGCCAGATGACTTTCTTTCATTTCTAAAAGTAATTACCTTTTTGCTATTATACAGCTCATTTGTGTACTCAGTTCTTGCCTTCAGTAGTCTGTTATTTTTTTATAATGTTTATTATTTATTTATTTACTTACTTACTTACTTACTTATATTTTAGCACCACATGGTTGTTATATATAACAGACTGTTGCTATGGTGTGCTCCATTAAAGAAAGCAACAGAATCATTTTCAAATCAATATTTTGTGTCGAATTATTGATTACTTTAGTAAATAGCAGTGGAATAAGTGGAATGTATGGCAAAATGGTCATTATCATGAAATAACCCCTTCATCATATACAAGACCATTCCGCTGTATATCAGGATCTTAGTCACTCTATCACGGTTCGTTTCACGGTGCGACTGACTTCCTGACCTTATCTTGTTTCTGTTATTCATCAGCTAGTAATTTCTTCCTGTTTTTGACATACCTCATTTCAAGATACTTTAAGCATTACATTTTTAAAGTTTTGTTTGGTAGCCTATTGTACAATATCTATTGTGTTTGTGTTTTTTAGCCTCTTTTCAAGGCGTGAAGTTATTTATAGTGCGTACACCCACATATTTGTTAAATTCAAATAACAGCAGTTGTGTTTTAGAAACAGTGGCTTATGATGTTAAATAATGTGCACTGGTGTTCGATTTCAACCAACACATAGAATATCATCAGAAATAATAAAACTTTCTTTATATAATTACAGAAATTTGTTGCCATTTTGCTTTTATTTTATTAATATTTGTTTACATTTATTATAATACCATTTATTATACAAACAAGCATTTTCACAGAACAAAAATTTTCCCACAGTGCTGTGAATCTATATACACAGTGAGCTGTGATAATAAATAAAAACAATATTAATAATTATAATAATAATAAATAACAATGAATGCTTAATTATTAAATAGTAAAATGCATTATAATGAACGTTTATGGTTACAGTTAATACGCACTTCGTATTATAGCCCTTATAATATATTGCAACGCATAGCTGGTCTGCTCACGTTGTAGGGTTCAGTGTATCTACCTGACCAGTTTCGCTTTGTTGTTTTTATTTTCAAGACTTCAAACCACACTATTTAAATATTGTTTCTGTGACATTTACATATGAGATAATTATAACATTGTAGACAACACTACAGATGAAATTATTATAACATTGCTAATAAATTTGACATGAGACGGTCAGTAAAAAAACAGTATTTTCAGTTTATTCTGGTTCTCCTTTTGATGCAGTTATTATCATTACTACACGAGTAATTCGCTCTGCAAGCAGAAGGTCGTATATCTTTAATTTACAGATTATGATTTCAAATAAATTAATGAAGAATAGAGCAAGAGTGCATGATCTCAATAGAGTTCACTCAATGTTTGCTCTTCATTTACAAGTAAGGATAGATTTGCTGTTGGTTTTATGCATGTACAGTTAATGTTCTATAGCGTAAGCTAGCTACTTTGCTAACATTACAAACCAACATATATACTGTCATATTGTTTAAATCTCACCCAATAATCACAAGAACATATTTTAACTTTTGCTGCATCAGTAGGCACCCTTGCAGCTGAGATCTGGTAGAATTTCACTGACCATGTGAATGATAAACCAGTGTTGAAATAACTGAACTCATTTCTGTTACCCTGGGTTTACACTGGGGCACAATGACTGCGATTTCCACGATTTGAGAGAATTATGATGAGCGTGTGGGGTCGTGGGATCGAATCGTGATGATCTTGAAGGAACCTGGTGGATTCAGGATGATTGCACTGATTATTACGATTTATTACGATTTGATGTTATTCGTGATAAAATGTAGGAATTGTAGAAAAGTGCAGTAAAGTTTAACAGAAGGTAACAGAGCGTAACAGACCTTTATGCAGCATTATAGGGAATCTTGTTTAACTTGCCAACACAATTCCTTCAAGTTTCATCTCTTGGATACAAGTCGCCTGCTTTTTTATACCCAAATTGTGCTCCAAGCATGATCAAAAATCTTTTTTAAATCGCGGAGATCGTGGACATCATGCAACAGTGTGAACCCAGGGTTACTAAATTTCAAGTGGTCTTCTAATTGACATGCAATGCACCAAAATGGACAACACTGTTACGTCAGAGTGTATTTCTTGAGCATGTAAAGTGAAAAGGAAGCCATTTTAGATTTGGGAAAATTAAAAAAAACTTAGTGGTGAAAAATACATTAAACAATCAAAATATTAATAAAATCATTACAAATCTTTTTGTTTATAATTTTTTTAAAAATGCAGTTTCCAATTTCTGTGGTTTATGCTATACATGGTATAATTACAAACCAAATAATTAGAATGAAACGTTAACTATAAAATGATTTACTTAGGTGTATACACAATATAGAATTTTTTAAATTATTGTTTTAAATAAACATTTACTTAGACTATTTTACACTTGACTAAGAAGTGCGGCTCCATGCTGTAGGGGAAGTGCCAAGCTCATATTTCTTTTCTCTAGCAATCTATTTTTAAATCATAATGCATTATGTAAGAGGGTGTTTCAATTGGCCTGTCAGATCTCTGCTTATATCAGTAATACATTTTCTATGCTTTGTTTTACACAGAGGAAAAATAAATAAATTAATGAGTAAATCGGTTTAAATAGGGAATCAGGACCACCAAGCTGCCAGTATTGTTTTTCATCTTTTTTTACTAATCAGCATATTGTTAGTATGGGTCTACAGTTCTATATAAAAGAGGAAACCTCATTGGGTTAAGAATAATTAGTGCATACTACACAGGAACGGCAAGATCTGATTGGTTCGCGATCTAGATATTAATAAACATTATCCCGAGTGGATAATGCGTCAATCAAATTTACTAATACTCAAGATCTATCACAGTTAATTGAAGCAGGTAGTATCACCACTGTCACAATTCAGAAAACGTATATTTTTGTGTGTGTTTCTGCACAGTACATACTAAAACTTTTATACTTTAATTAGACACTGACGAGGAACCTGGTTTACTTAAGTTTCTGTGTAGTATGTAATAAACTCTGAGTGGTATATGAAGATGCTGTTAGTTAAACAGTACTTATGTCTCCCTTGGAGTATGCAGAGATCACCTAATGGCAGCATTTATTTATTGACGTTTTGATCTTTAATACATGAGTCAGTAAAGGCTTTTTTTAAAAGTTATATCTTTACTGAGTGCCTCAGAAAGGCCCCCCCCTATCCACCCACCCACCCACCCATTTTTCAACATTGAGATCCCCAGAGGGATAGAATTTTCTACACACCTGAGCAGCATTCCTTTCCTTAGTTTTTTTATGCAATAAAATGTAAACATCTTGATTTAGTTTGCATTTAATTTTCCTGTGTAGTGCATACTAAAACGATTATTTACCTCAGGCTCAGTGAATATCACTCATCTCACCCTCTCATTCACTCACTCGCTGAACCGCTTAATTCAGTTAGGAGGCTGGAGCCTCTCCCAGCCATCACACGGCAAAGGCGGGGTTCACCCTGGGCTGCTTGCCAGACCATCACAGGGCCAACACAAAAACATTCACACTCACACCTAGGGGCAACTTGGAACAGCCAATTAGCCTAACGTGCATGTCTTTGGACTGACGGAGGAAAGCGGGTACCTGCAGAAGAACATGCATACGTGATGTGAGTCGGATGTGCTAACCCCAACGCCACCATGCCACCATGCCACCACCCTTGTCACTGAACTAAACAGTCTAATAGTAGAAATTCCACCTAGCCTTCAGTGAATAATTCAGTGTTAATTATACAGTGGTAATGCACAATTTGATGACAATTTCATAATCACTCTAGACCACAATATGATTTATTTAATTTTAAATGGAGAGAAAGTACATTAACAATTGCTCCAAATATCACCTATATGAGGCTTCACTTGGCTTCACTAGGATTTCTGTATAGCTGCTTTCTTAATATTGCTAAAATAATTCAATAAATTGAAATACATACAATTACTTTTCATTATCTTTCTTAATATACTCTAATGATTTCTGTGCTTTAAACTTCTATGGTTTCCTGTAAACATTCACATTGAGGCATATAAATAAATGCTATTTCTTCGTTCATTCTGATTAATAAAGAGATGACGCACCATGTCCTCTGGTGCAACTCATCCAGTGTTTTATTTATTCATTCATCTATATTTATAATTTATGTCATACTTCCCCTGTGGTTTGACTCTGCATGCCTTTAATCACCCATTATACATTTTTTTTTACAAGTATAAAACATTTCCGATTTCCTGTACAACACATCACACCTCTTTATTATCTAAATGTCCCTATCTCGGTCCATCCCAATGGAACAATAATGCTTAATATTGATTTGCAGAATAGGGGCACACTCTGCCGTCAACTCAACTGCAGTCAGCATATGATTTACATTTATATATTATAGTCATATATGGCAGAATTCCAGCCTGCTGAATGCTTGTAGATTGCTGTTCTTCCAGTTAAATATTATTGTGTTCAACTGGTACTGCCGGCTGAGGAGCATGACTACAATCATCCTTGTCAGCTCGTTCACTCATTTGTGTATCGACGGGAGGAGCCCTCTTACAGCAAAAGTACTGCTTCCAAATTTTTTGGAATGCAGTGCGAAACTTTTTGATGCGGAAAGCATAGATAATAGGGTTCACAGCGGAGTTGCCATGGGTGAGAAAGATTGCGATGTAGGTGAGAAGTATAGGCTTCTCACAGTTGGGGCAGAAGAGTGTGATGCAGTTCAGGATATGAAGGGGGAGCCAGCTGATGGCAAAGAGAAAGAGGACGAGAGCGAGTGACTTTGCCAGCTTCAGTTCTTTGTTGTAGTACTTGTTTGGGTCGGTGTGGCTGGTGCCCACCTTCTTGTTCAACTGCTTGTGAATCATGTAGAAGATCTCAGCATAAATGCCAAGCATAAGAAGCAGTGGTGGCAATACCCAGCTGAAAAAATTGAAGTAAACCATGTATTCCATACTGATGACCCTCTCAAACTGGCAGATGATGATGGGGTCACTGCTGAGTGATTCATTTTGTTGCTTGAGGCTGTGTAACTTGTTCCAGCCAAGCATAGGAATCATTCCAACTATGAAGGCTACAGCCCAGCATGCGATCACTGCTAATCCCACTCTTCTTGGAGTTACCACTCGTTTGTAACTGCAACAATATTCAAAAACAATATTTAGTGTTTTCCCCATTCATCACCACGATTAGTTATTTACCAAGAGTGATTAAAAAGTTTTAAGACTATTCCTGTAGCAAACAGAGTGGTACACAGTCATGCACCTGCAGAAGGAGCAAGCAGCAACACTGTTGAGTCAGAATACTGCGTGGCCTTGCACTGTCAGTATTGGGAGCTATCTTACATGTCTTTTTGCGTTTATGGCACATGCACCTTAACAATTTATTATTTAAAAGGATTTATGATCAGAAGCTGAAACCATTGAAATGCTTCAGCACACCTATGGCAATGAAGCAATCAGCCAGACATGGTGTTCTAAGAGACAGTTGCTCTTTATAAGCAAACAAGATGTTACCAGAGGATGTCATTGCCGTTAAAAACACCAGAACTTACTCATAGCCATAGACTTGCTGAAGCATTTCAAGTCTCCAAGAAAATAACTATGGTACCAAGTGAAGTACCGAGATCAATCTTCTGTAGCTCCATTTGTTACAAGGCTGAGAAAACACGGGTAAAAGGAAAGAAAAGAAACGCAACAGGGACATCCTGCTTTCTTTTAAGACTCACAGCTAACAACTTTTCTTTCAGGAACTGAGGGATGTTGTCTCAATTCCAGTCTCTGTTGCCAATTTCCTGACTTTGGTACCTGGTAAAATTGCAAATGAAAAAAACACATGTAACAGCACGTCATGTGGCATACTGACTCACAAGGCTTTCTGCTCGCTCCTGTTGCACATGTATGACTTTAGCATGCGCCATCTGGTTCCTACAGGAACACTTCCAGAATCATTTGAATAACCAACCATCTGCAAGTTAATATATTATATTTTTAAACGAAAGTAAAAGACATTCTTTAACGTTATGACACCAATAACATTAAAATAACATTCATTAAGGCATTAAGCAACCAATATATTAATATGTTTAAAATTTCAACCAATCAAAACATTAAAAAGAAATACTAAATAGGCCTCTCTGTGACATCAATTTGGCCAACAACTGTATCCATTGTGTGCACTGTGCCATTTATATTTATTCTACATCATCAGATTTTTAAAGCATTAACTTTGACATTTTTGTGTCTAGCTAAGATCACAGATCAGGACAGTGCCACAGTTCTGTGTTAGCTTCATGTAAAATCATGAGCCAACAGCTTTTTCCTCCTCAGCTTTACAGCGCCTACAAACAGAGCACGCTTGACATGTTAATTTAATTCAAAGCAAATGTAACTGTGTAATTTATTTAAATGAGCCAATTATTTGCTGAGCTTTTCCTTTAAATTTCTGTCAAAGCAGATAAACATGAATCAGAAATCTAGTTTACAAAGCACTGCATTTCTGTATCACAACAAATCAAACTCAGGCTGTATCCCCATTAGCGCACCACTTGTCAGGTGCAGTCATGAGGGTGCACATCCCTTATTATACACCCTATTGAAGTGTATAAGGAGCACGGTTCAATTTGGAATGGAACCTTAAAACAACACTGGAATGCTTCAGGACACACACACAAATGCACATTCAATCAACTTGCCTTTTCTTTTTGAAAAAACAAAACAAAACCAAATTTGGTTTATTCTAATGAGAGGCATACTGTCCGTGTGTGAATAACACTCTCTTTCTGGCTGATCATCTCATGTATATACTCTCTCTCTCTCTCTCTCTCTCTCTCTCTCTCTCTGTGCCTTTGTGATGCAACACAACTGGCTGATAAACACAGTGTGGCTTTGTAGGCTGGGTGTGAAATTGCTAATTTTTTTGCTTGTTTAATACGTATATGACAACAAAAAATGTGTTTTTTAAAATTTAGGAGGCTCAAAATGATCTTTCCGCCAGTGTGCACCAGACCAAAGGTGTTCTATTCTTTGTATTTCTTTTTTTTTATCATGTTTCACCTTGAATAGGTTTAGAGACACAATACAAGCATATCCTAGGGTTACTATATTATTTACAATAATTCAAACCTGCATGATGGAGGGACTGTCCACTTTGTGGTCGGCACAATTGTTTATATTTTAGCCTCTAAATTACAAATTTTATAAGAAATAGGGTGCGGCAATCTGAGTTTAATAGCCAATAAACAGTGAGTCATATTTTGTTGAGTAACTGCACTGCCCTTTTAAGGGTGTTAACAGAATCGCCAGTGGGAGCCGGTAATATAATTCGAGTCTGCTGAATAGGATCCTGCCTGTGGGCTAAACAGCTCCTTTCTCAGCCACAAGATATCTAGATCTAATCACTTTCTAGAAAACAGGACAGAACTCTGTCACACAGGAAATTTAATCACACATCTGTTTCACTTAATCGAGCGGTCTCTGGGTGGAGATGAGATCTCTGGTCCTGAAGTAATTTCCAGATTGTGTTTTTCCTTCGCTTCCAGAGTTTTGCACAATTATGACTACAAAGGCACCTGCATTATTAACTCTCATGTTCCACTTGAACTACTAGTCTCATTTAAATCGGAAATAAAGTCATTTTGAGTTTATAATCTCTTTGTATTCATCTCAGATTTTACATCACCATATAATCAGGGCAATTTCTGATTTTGCAGAATAACAGAAAATCCTCCCTCTGTATCAGTGGTGGGGAGGGCGTTTCTGTGTGGAGTTCTCACCGTGCTTGCTTAGGTTTCCTCCGGGTACTCTGGTTTCCTCCCACAGTCCAAAGACATGCACATTATGCTAACTAGTAGTTCTAAATTACCCCTAGGTGTGAGTGTAAATATGTGTGCATGTGTTGGCCCTGCAATGGTCTGGTGAGCCGTTCAGGGTGTACTCTGTCTTTTGCCGTGTCGGCTCCAGCCTCCCCAAGACCTTAGTATGGTTTAAGCGGATCAGCAAATGAAGAAATTATTGAATATCCTACTGCAAATTGATTCATTCATTTTCTAAGCCGGATATTCCTAATTAGGGTAGCAGGGAGGCTGGCGCCCATCTCAGCCAACTCCAGGCAAAGGTGGGGTACACCAACACACACACACAACCATTCACACTCACACCCACATTCACACCTTGGTTGGAATTTGGAACAGCTAATTAGCCTACTGTGCATGTTTTTGGGACTGTGGAAGGAAAATGGTGCTTGCGGGGAAAACATGCAAACTTCACACACAAACCCTACTGCAAATAAAAACAATATATAGTGCTCTTGAGTTTCCTCATTGTTTTAGTTTAGTAAAATTCAAGAGCTTAGTAAAATTCACTAGCCAGCTGTGCACAATCATAAACACTAGCCAGCTGTTTCTCACAGACATTGTGAAAAATTGCGAATTCAACAGCAGGGAAAAATAATTGGTGATTCAACTCTCCTGGTGTGATAAGGTGAGCTGGCCTACTGGGAATGCTGGAAGAAGGCGAATGCACTGCTAAGCCTTTTAATGAAACCATCTCAAGGTGTTCGGTCAAAATTCAAAGAATTTACATATAAATATCATAATGATATAATTCATTCAGGCCAAAAATGTGCTTCCCCTGTTTAACAGACCACCAGTCACCACTGTTCTATATAAACCCTCCACTTTCATTCCTATTTTCATTCATATTTAGAATTTTTTTTCTCTTTCATGTTCAGTAATCACCTTATCCTGGGTCGGGCCCACTGAGGATAAACACTGGAGGCATTCATTAATTCACAAAAGCATTCATACATGTTCATTCAAATTTTATTCAAAGATTTAGAGTTACCAATCTACCTGCAGGCATGAAGCTAGGAGCAAACCAAAGAATACAGTGGAAATTTACAGAGACAATAAACCCAGAGCAGAATCAGATAGGGCTACTGGCCAGTGATCGAATGCCTGATTTCACTGCCCTATTTCAATTTTAATTATTTAGATTTTAATTCCTTCCATATTTTAAATGCATCAGGGATTCGTGTCAAGTCAAAATATATAATTCGATGATGTTTTTTTTTATTTTTTTTCATCAATAATGCAGTGGAGGGATTAATAATTTAACATTTCAACTCTCAGAAAAAGCAAAAACAACAGGCTCTGTAAACTTTGTAAGACAGTAATTGGGTTGTATGATCTTATTACATTTCAAGTTTGATTGGTCAATTACTGCATTCAGCAATCTGTTATTTCTTCATACCTCGCTATTGTTAAGTATAACAGACTGATGTTATGGAGCTTTTTGAAAGTAAGCAATAAATAAATAAATAAATCGTTTTTAATCAATGTTTTGTGTCAGATTATTGATTTTTTTTTTAATATGCAGCCATAAAGTAACATAAAGGATAAAATACAATAATCTATTTAATAACCCCATGACCCGTTTAAATACCTGATTCTGACTGGAAATTTATAGCATTTTATAGTCAGTTATTTCTGTATAACAGACTGTTGCTGTGTATTAAAGCCCATTGATGTGGACCACGTTATTCACAGAAACTATAAAATCATTTTTAAATGAATATTTTATTGTAAGTTATTGATTTATTTAGTAAATAGATTGCAACCCCTGAATACAACAAATACAACCCCTAGTTCTGCTTAATTCTATTAGGATCGCAGAGAGGCAATGGTGGTGTGCATCCTGAACAGTTTGCTAGAGTATTGCAGGGCCAAACACAGTCACATTCACACTGAGGATCATTCTGGAACAGCCTGTTTTTGGTTTGAGAGAGGAAACCAGAGTACCCGGGGAAAACCCGCACAAGCACAGGGAGAACATGTAAACTCCACACAGACACACCCGAGCCCGGGACAGAAACCCAGGGCCTTCTTGCTGTGAAGCAGACGTGCTAACCACTACGTCATGATGCTTTTATTTACTTCATAATAATAATAATAATAATGATAATAATAAATCGGGGTCTTGTTCATGAGTGAGGGAAGGATGGAGCAGGAGATTGATAGGCGGATCGGTGCAGCCTCTGATGTAAAGCGGAGTTTGTACCAGTCCATCATGGTGAAGAGGGAGCTGAGCTGAAAGGTAAAAGCTCTCAATTCACCAGTCGATTTACATTCCTACCTTCACCTACCGAGCTTTGGGTAGTGACCAAAAGAACAAGGTCATGAATACAAGCAGCTGAAATGAGCTTCCTTCGCCGAGTGGCAGGGCTCTCCCTTAGAGATAGTTAAGTAGTTCTGTCATCTGGGAGGAGATCAGAGTAGAATCGCTGCTCCTCTGTATCGAGAGGAGCCAGTTGAGGTGACTTGGGCATCTAATTAGAATGCCTCCCGAACGCCTCCCTGGTGTGGTGTTTTGGGCATATCCAAATGGGAAGGGACCTCAGGGTCGACCCAAAACATGCTGGAGGCACTATGTCTCTCAGCTGGTCTGGGAACGCCTCAGTGTCCCCCGTAAGTGCTGGAGGAAGTGGCTGGGGAGAGGGACGTCTGGACCTCACTGTTTAGGCTGCTGCCTTCGCGGCCCGACCCCAGAACAAGCGGAAGAAGATGAATGAATGAATAATAATAATAATAATAACAATAATAATGATAATAATAATGATCACAAAACTATTTTTGTTTAATAGCTGAACTTTCAGCTTCATTAAAAATACTACAGTCAAATTAAAGAAAATAAAACTAATTTTTAAGTCCATAGCATATATTTTGTGACCAAGTATAATAAATGAAAATAGTCAATGGGTATTCGGATTATGGGTATAATTGGGAATCACCTTGTAATATACATTTCCATAACAAATATTGGCTCAAGTCTAAAAAAACAAATTAGCCTGCAGTTAAAACAAACAAGCTCTTGGACTTGGCTCACTGAAAAGAAACATGGCCCCAGAAAGTGAACCGTTAATTATAACAATAGAAAAGATTATAAATCTCCTTCAAGAAATTCATATTTGTCAAAAGATGTTGGTTGTTATGTGTCAGCTATGTCTAAAATCTGATGCAAGTACAAACAAAATGGGAAGTTTATATTAGGAGAACATTTGGGTACATCAGAAAAGATGTCAGAGCATCAAAACAGAAAGTTCATAGCAATATTCCTTGAAATATCGAAAATGAAAAACAAGTAAGTGGAAACATGTAACGTTAATGTATGTGACAGAACTGTAAAATTTTTTTTAAAATAAATAAATAAATATCAGCAGAAATAGATGAGACAAGAAAAGCTAAATGAAAACCAGCACTAACACCTTAACAAAAGAATATGTTACAGTGGGTTAAAGAGAAGCGATTATGGTGTGTGGATAATTGGATAAAAATAATATTCAGTGATGAATCACAATTCTGCAATAGCCAAGGAAATTATGCAGGCAATTTGTCCAGTGCTCATTTACTCACATTGTGGAGAAACAGGAGCCTATCTCAGCCAACACTAGGGCACCTTAACACCCTGAATAGCTTGCCATTTCATAGCAGGGCAACACACACAACCATTCACACACACACCCTAGTGGCAATTTGAAACAGCCAATTAACCTAATGTGCATGTCTTTAGACTGTAAGAGGAAACTGAAGTTCCCAGAGGAAACCCACACAAGCATGGCCACACATGCATACTTAATACAAAAATGCCGAGCCCGAGACTTGAACCCAGGACCTTCTTCTTGTGAAGCAGTCCTGGGGAGTCATGCCACTACTATCCAGTGCCTTTTTAACATATATATATAAATATGACTTTAGGAAAAAGATGGTCATATTCTCCACTTATTAATGGTACAGAGTTCCATGTCAGATAAAAGTGTGCACAGACATTATCATCAGTAGAAAACTGGTTTGAAGGTGAAATCATTTTTCAGGATGATACTGCATCTTGGAACAGAGCAAAGTGTGTTAAAGCTGCTCTTCAACTCTGAGCAAATACAGACCAGCAAACAGTCTCAGTCCAACAGAAATGATAATGTAAAAAGAAAAATGGAAAGGTGGAACAAGCTTATGGTTACACCCATGACTCAAAGAATTAAGACCAAAGGAGAAGCAACAAATTAACTGTGCGTGGGGCTGGTGGTGGCGGTTCCATAAGCCCCACTTCGGTGATTCCATTACTTTTTCCTCTATATGATATGGAAAAATTATGCCACTAATTTAAATAATTTAATTTGTGTGAGTATTTCCATAAAGGGTGGCATTGTGGTGTAGTGGTAAGCACGTCAGCCTCACAGCAAGAGGATCCTGGGTTCGAGCAAGCACAGTTCTATGTGGAGTTTGCATGTTTTCTTTGGGTACACTGGTTTCCTTCCACAGTCCAGAAACATGCAAATTAGGCTAATTGCCCTTAGGTGTGAGAGTATATTTATTATGTACCTTGCATTTGCCCAGTGTCGGCTGAGATAGACTATGTTGAGGCCAACACACACACAACTATTCACACACACACCTAAGGGCAATTTGGAAGAACCACTGTGAGGAGAGGAGACCCATGCAAGCACAGGAAGAATATTTAAACTCCACACAGAAACATTTTCGCTGAGCCTGGGACTCGAACCTAGGACCTTCTTTCTAGGCCCTCATTTTGATATAATAATTACTTTATATTACTTTCTATAATAGTATCATGTAAAGATAAAGTAAAAACAAGCAGGAACAATAATTTTCTGTTCAAAGATAAAGTCTGTCTGTTTAAAAACAAATGTATTTGTATGGATTTTAAAGTTTCCATTTTTAAAATTTCCTCTTCATGCCTGATTTCTCACACCATTTATACTTTTAAATTTCAATATGTAATCAAAGGTAAACATTGTAAGATAGTCTTTAAAGGGTTTATTTGCAAATAAGTGAGGAGGGATGTGAATTTTGCTTATTGGTTCATTAGGGTGCAAATGATTTGTATCTTGTAATCTGATAACTTACTTTTAGTATTTACTACATCGGGAATAGTGAGAGTGGATAATGCATGAATCAGCGGACAAAAACTCATTGTTTGTCTCAGTGACTGATTCTAAAAATTTTATAAAATGCCCTACTAATAATATAACAAAAGCTCTGCAATCTGACCTTCATATTTATCATGGTAACAAACAAACACTTTTTTCAAAATTTTAATGAGTTACAAAAGATGCCAAATGTAGCATGAATATAAACACAATGGCTACAATCACTGTGATGGAGCAAGCGCCGTGATTGTTTGTGTCACGCTTTAAAAATGGTACAAGAAACCATGAAAATCTTGTTTTGACTTGCATTTCTTATATTTCCATATACTAAAAATCTAAATGCATTTTAAAAGGCACCAGAGAAGCATGCTCCTCTTATGTTTCTGTATAGTATTAAAATCCTGAACATTTTTTTAAAATAAACTTGTACATCTTCATAGAGACTTCGTGTTATTTAATAGTTCTAGTAAAGTAATTTGTTCTGTACTGCTCTGCGCGCAGTGCTGAATGATACCAATATGTTCACAGGGCTGACCTTTGACTGTTAAAAAAAAGTAAAAACAAACTATAAAAATCTAGCTTTAGTGTGTCGTTTTTATCTTCCCGTGTAATATATACTAAACAATTATTCGCCTCAGGCTTCTCCTTGATGTTCCATCCAAGGAATTACTCAGGGACATCCACCTCACCTTTGACAAAAAAAAAAATTGTGAAGTGTAATATTTCCAGACATCAGCAAATAGGATTGTCAGTGTTTTATTTAAGCTACTGTACAGGAAGAAACCTGGCTAAACATGCATGCTGCCAAATTTCAAAAGTAAAAATTTACGTTGTCAGTTTTTACCTTACATCACTATTGCCAGACATAAAGCACCTTACTTTATGAATCTAATATTGCACAAAACATACATCCAAGTTAGTGAGAAACTATAATGGCTAGTATATTTCCTCCTGTGTATATTCACAAAATTAATGATTAATTTCTGAGTCAACAAATCATAATGTAATAATGATTATATCATATTTACACATCAGTCCTGAGGAACCACACTGGCTTATGCTCAGTATATTTACATTTTGCTGTAATTTTTTCAGGCTTTAATGCCATTTCACCCAAATGTAAATGTTGTGGCGTATGATAGCTGATCAACTATTTGAAACAAAAATATCTCATAGAGATCCCCATATAGAACACACAGCAGTCAACATATTTAGGATCAAAAGTTCACTTCCTGCAGTCTAACACTGAGGCAGTGGCATTTTGGCAGTGATGAATAGAAATCTGTGCAAACAAATGTGGTAGGTAAGTGGCAATTTTTGCAAACTAAAGAGCAAAGAAGATTTTTTGTCCCCCTAACAGCAGAATGCCTATGACTAATGTGCTTAAAGGGTAAATTCATAATTTTTTTCTGCAGGTCTTTGCTTGAACAGTTCTTTCACTCTGGTTTCTTTTACTCTGTTATTGCTGACAGGCTCATTGGTTTTTTTGAGGGACCCGTTTAAAGAGTTTAAAACACAGAGTTCATTCATTTTCTAAGCTGCTTAATTCTAATTAAGGTCGCGGGGAGGCTGGCGCCTATCTCAGCCGACTTCGGGCGAAGGTGGGGTACACCCTGAACAAAAGGCTCAAAAAAGCTCAAAAAGCCATTGCAGGGTTACACACACACAACCTTTCACACTCACACCTAGGACAAGCCAAATAGCATTCTGTGGGAGGAAACTGGAGTAACCGGAGGAAACTCACGCAAGCACGGGGTGAACAAAAGGCAGAATTAAAGCAACCATGGTTTTTAATATAGTTGCAAATGACACGTTTTCATGCATGGGTGGCTTGGTGGTGCAGTGATTAGCACTGCCACCTCACAGCAGAAAGATTCTGACTCCAAGTTCTGTGTACTCCCCATGGCTGCTTGGGTTTCCTCCACGTACTCCAGTTTTCCCTCACAGTCCAGAGACATGCAGATTAGGTAGCTACTCTAAATTACCTCGAAGTGTGAATGTGAGAGTGAAGGGTTGTTTCGATTATGATAAATTGGCTACCTCTTGCCTAACACCAGCCGGGATTAACTCCATCTTCCCCGCAACCCTGATGGATAAGTGCAGATAATGGATGGATAGCTGGTTTCATTCATTCAGGGCTTGTTTCTGTACCTAAGGTTCTCTCCCAGAGAGAGTTGCGAGAGAGAGAGAGAGAGAGAGAGAGAGACAGAAAGACAGAGAGAGAGAGAGATTTCCTTTCTTTTTTTCATTTGCATGTTTGCAGACATCTCATTTGAGGGTGTTTTTGGGTTGCTTCCCTACAGAATCATAGTTGGACTGGATATATTTGTTTAAAAAAAAGAATTCAAATAGCAGAGTCATTTTCTGAATCATTTTATCTGTTATTATAGGAAGGTTGAAGCCTATGCCAGCCGACTCTGGGCGAAGGTGGGGTGCATCACAGGGCCAACACACACACACACACACACACACACACACACACACACACACACACACACACACACACGCATGCATGCACACACGCACTCTCTCTCACACACACACACACACTTACTTCAAACATTTCACTGGAATTTAAATCTGGGCTTTTACTCAGCCACTTACATTTACACCTAGGGGCAATTTGGATCAGCCAATTAGCCTCACATGCATGTCTTTGAGCTCACTCACTCATTTGCTGAACTGCTTAATCTTACTAGGATTGCAGAGAGGCTGAAGCCTATCTCAGCCGACTCTGGGCAATGGTGGGTGCAACCTAAACAACTCAGCAGACCATTGCGAACCACCATTCACACTCACATTCCCATTCACACACATTATACATACACACACCTACGGGCACTTTGGAACAGTCAATTAGCCTAATGTTCATGGCTTCAGACTGTGGGAGGAAAAATGGAGTACCTGAAGGAAACCTGTGCAAGCATGGGGAGAACATGCAAACTCCACACAGAAACGTCTTTTGTTGAGCCCTGGACTTGAACCCAGGACCTTCTTGCTATGATGTGGACGTGCTAACCACTACACATGTAAATCGGAAAAAGCCTTCTGAAAGTTGGAGGGATAAACTGAATTCATTCTATTTGGTGATCATTATCAGTTACTGGCATCAGGATTAAAACTTGTAGGGCCTGGGTTTGATTTACAGGGTCAGGTGTTTCTGTGAGGAGTTTGCATGTTCTTTCTGTGCTTGTGTGGGTTTCCTCTGGGGACTCCGGTTTCCTCCCACTGCCCAAAAACATGCACAGTAGGATAACTGGCTGTTCCAATTTGCCCCTAGGTGTGAGTGTGAATCGTTGTGTGTGTGTGTGTGTGTGTGTGTGTGTGTTGGCCCTGCAATGGACTGGCGAGCTATCCAGGATGTACCCTACCTTTGCGCAGAGTTGGCTGAGATGGGCGCCAGCCTTAATGAATGAATGAATGAATGAATGAATGAATGAATGACTAGCAGCTGTATAACTTTGCACTAGGAAAAAAAGAGTAGGATGATGTGTTACCTGGTCGGGATCTTTACCCTGAGGTACCGGTCAATAGCGATGGCGAGCAGGGCGAGGATGGAGCTCTGGGTGAGCACCAGTACTGGGCACGCCATCAGCAAACAGCTGTAGAAGTGAGTCTGGAGACCGATACTTATAGTGATGGCAAGCGGGATAACGAGAGCTCCCACCGCGATGTCGGCCACAGCCAGGGAAACAATGAACCAGAATGTTGTGTCTCTCAGTGATCGGTTTATTTTCACCGCCCAAATCACCATCACGTTTCCGATCACCGAGGAAACAGCGATCACCAGCTCCATACCCATGTAGAGGGCGCGAGATGCTTGGCGGTCGTCTGGCATGGTCGTATAGGAGGGTGCAGTAAATAAAAAGCCTGAATAATAATAAAAAAATCAAGGTTTGGAAGGGATACTGAGTTTCTGAACGAAGTGATGATTAATTGTTTAGCTGCATGCTTATTTTTATTATAGTATTATAGTATTATTTAAAGAAAACAATACATTCGTTGATATAAATAGCTATATAATAAAATGCATCACAAAATGTGTGCTTTTATTCGTTTTCGTACAACAAACATGTCCGATGGTGGAACCATGGTATGAACACGCTTGTCATATTCGCTTAACCCAAACGCGTCTGTTCATCCGGTCCACCTGCGCCTCGAGCACGTGTCCTGCTCCTGACATGTCTTCACCCGATCAAAACAGTTCGTTTCCGCTTTCATTTGTCACCTGCGTTCATTCAGTCTCCCCATCATCCAGGACTTCAAAAACAGGATGACGGAGCGCTTCATTCCTGCGCCGGGAAGCCGAAAGGTATCCACTGTTCTCCTGCTGCTTTCACTGAGAGTCCTCACTAGCCACCGCGTACGCACCGTCCCACATCCGTCTGTCCTTCCTTTGTGTCCATTTATTGTATTTCTTAGAATTAAAATGCTTGAGCGCACCCGACGCTCCTTTCTGGCGGAGCAAAAGTCACAGAGCGTCTCGAGCCAAATCCCGCATAGAGGCAGCCTGGAGAGGCAGCGTGGGGCAGGGAAGGATTAAGAAAAGGGGAAGAGGAACAAAAAAAATCTATTATCATTAAAAATAATAATGATAAAAAATCAAGGACCGTCCCAGTTGAGAGCCCTGACTTACCAGCAATCTTTTAAAAAAAGGTTTCCAGCAAATACTGCGTGTTTCTCTCACTGCGTGTTTTTTTCAGCGCCCTGAATGTTTCCGGTCCGGTCAGTGTTCAGGCAGCAGAATGAAGTGTGTGCGCTTCCTATGCTCCTCATATAGGCTTACTGTCCTGCATTAGCATAGAGAGGCGAACCGTGGAGAGAGACAGACAGATAGAGCCCATATTTAAAGTTGATCACTCACAAACTTTGCCATACAGATACATGGTGAGGGAAAAGTGTTAATGGAGCATCAGTCAGGATATTCCCTACTTCTGTAACCTCTTATTTGACTGTTCTTTAACAATCATTCAATACATTTGCCAGTGCACTTTATCCTTCTCGGCTTGCAGGGACGCTGGAGCCTATCTCTGTATATTCTGAGCGAAGGTGGAACACCCTGAACAGCTTGCAGGGCCAACAACCCATCACATTCTCATCCTTGGCGCAATCTGGAACAACCTATTAGTCTAATCTTCATGTGTTTTGACTGTGGGAGGAAACCCGAGTACCATGAGGAAACTTACATGGAAGCATGGGAAATATATGCAACCTCTACACAAAAATGTCCTCGCTGAGCCTCGGACTCGAACCGAGGACCTTCTTCCAGTGAGGTGGCCATGCTACATGACGCCACCGTGTCATCCTTTTCTCTAACGATTCAATGAAAGTATTTGAGATGCTAATTGGGCTTGATTACTATTCACCATACTTGTTTACTAAACTCTCTGGTGTGAGTTATATATGATTAACACCAAGTTTTCAATTTAGTAGGGACACCTGCCATACATTCACTGACTATTCTCTATGTGAGTCTCACATCAAATTGCACATTATATTTATAGGCATTTTTCACAGTCTTTTGCTATCAACAATTTCTAACCAGCTTTCACTGACCACTGACCAGATACTATTAAGGTGTAATTAAGTGTTATTACTTACGTACCAAGCAGCAACTCTAATATGATGTTTATACTGATAATGACACTGGAGTGTTTTTTGTTATTGATTTTTTATTTTTTATTTTTTACACACTGACCCCAATTATAACCACTTATTTAGTAGCTGCACACAGTGCTGCTGAGGTTAGTGGATATCCTTAGTCCCAGTACTTATCCCTGTGCTGGTTTTTGCACTGTGCATCAATTTATTATTCTATACCGAATTGAAAAGTCATTTAATAAGCACTGATACCACAGTGATGTTTAATG
>JAOUQZ010000030.1:5060889-5077176 GCA_028564935.1 Neosilurus hyrtlii
GTGATTAAGTGGGTGAGTTAGTGGGTGAATTAGTGAGTCAGAGTGGGTGAGTTAGTGGGTGAATTAGAGAGTTAGAGTGGGTGAGTTAGTGGGTGAATTAGAGAGTTAGAGTGGGTGAGTTAGTGGGTGAATTAGAGTGAGCGAGTGAAATCAGAGTGAGTGAATCAGAGTGAGTGAATGGGTTAAGAGTGAGCAAGTGAGTCAGTGGGTTAAAGTAAATGAATGAGTGAGTTAGTGATAAGTAACCGACAAGAAAAGGTAGCAGCCATTTTGAAATCTTGCTACTCTAAACACGTATTATTTATGTACATATAAAGCAATATACACGAGTTTAATGCACCATGACACCACACGTTTGTACAAATCGAGTCCAAATGATATATCCGTTCCTCTAAAAACACATAAATAAAGGTTTAACTGTAGGAATGTATGAAGGGTGACGAGCTGCTCTCTCAGATAAATAAGATCCGGTCAGCTGCGACAGGAAGCGAGGAAACACTGATGGCGCCCGACTAGAAAGCAGTAACGAGGACCGCTTATAAACACCGGCTTATTTCAGAGCACCAAGGACTAGGAGCACAAACTAGAAGCACATTCACGGTAAGAAAAAAATGTCAGGAGTCGAGAGTTTATCAGCATGTTTACGCATGATTTTATTCAGGGGGGGAATTCGGACGGTCTGTATCGCGTGTAGGCCCTCGAGGTCCCTGAGCAGTTTCTCTCACTGCCTGAGTGGAAAACAACGAGGCTCTGAAATGGCGTCGTGCTGCAGGCAGGACACAGGGCAGCTTTTCCTATTTAAATCACTACGGTTTAACCAGTGGTCGCAGTCCGTATTGAATCCTACACGGGTGCGGTTGGAATAAAGCGTTTATTACAAATTACACTGAGAATTACGTGGTTTTTTTTGTTTGTTTTGGGAACGCCAGACACAAACATGGCCTCTTGTTGTTCTTGTATATTGATTCGTGTTAGCTAAATAAAAAGCTCTGTCGTGCTTCTGCTACTAAACGGGTCATTTTTTGAGCAGAGGATAGCTAATGATGCTAATTAAATTAGCTGTGCTATAATGTGTCGTGGAAAATGGAGTTAAATGAACACACAAGCGAAACCAAACAGCACAAATAAAGGGGCTGTGGTGGCTAATGATAGCATTGCAGTTAGCATCCCTCATCTCATTACTATCTGATAGGGTCGGTGTTGTGTATGAGGTCCTTTACTCCATGAATCCACTCAGTTTTATTTTGAACTGATCTATTAATTGCTGTTTATTTATGAAGTATATAGAAGTATTTCTCTTACATTTCTCCATCTGCAGAATTTAGTCTCCTCCTTTCTCTCTCGTTACTTATTCATTTGCTCAGCTGCTTAATTTCACTCGTGCCACAGGGAGGCCGGAGCCTATCTCAGCCGACTCTGGGCGAATGTGGGGTACACCCTGAACAGCTCATCAGACCATCACAGGGCCATCGCACCTGATCGTTCACACTCATCCACACCTAGGGACTATTTGGAACAGCCAGTTAACCAGATGTGCATGTCTTTGGACTGTGGGAGGAAACCGGAGTACCCAGAAGAAACCCACACAAGCACAGGAAGAACATGTAAAAACACTATGCCACAGTGTCGCCGCTCTCATTATCATTCAGTCAGTCATTCATTTTCTGAACCGCTTAAACCTAATTAGGGTCACGTGGAGGCTGGCGCCCATCTCAGCCGACTCTGGGCGAAGGCAGTGTACACCCTGGACAGCTCGCCAGGACATCGCTGGGCAGAAACACGCTGACGGCTATGCAAAATCAGCAACGGTTCTTTTACATGCCTCTCACCATAGACAGTGAGAGACATGACCGGCATTTGATAACCCAGGCATCTGTCGTTAATTAAATGATATTTATTTCCTTAGAGTGAAGGATATCTGAATGGTCAGAGGTTTGAATGAATTGAGGTAGTAAACATGGTTTCAACCCACCCCAGAATTTGAGGTTGAGGATGAGATTGAATTTACTGAGAACTATAGTGGCTTATTCCAAAAGTTCGGTGGACAAAATCTTCTTTTATTAATTGCAAATTATAAAGAAACCTGATTTTAATAAATTTGTGTTATTTATTAAGCATAAACCGCCTTGCGATGGCCTGGCGAGCTGTCCAGGGTGTACTTTGCCCTCGCCCAGAGTCGGCTGAGATGGGCGCCAGCCTCCCCGCGATCCTAATTAAGATTAAGTGCTTCAGAAAATAAATGAATGAATGAATTAAGCATAAACCAGTTTTTTTAATTAGCTGCAATTATTTTATTGACGATCAATTAATCAGAATTTATTAATTTTTTTTTCATTTAAGTTGAATTTAACCAAGATAAAATGTTAAAAAAAAACTCTCTCTCTCTCTCTCTCTCTCTCTCTCTCTATATATATATATATATATATATATATATATATAATGTGTGTATATATATATGTGTATGTATGTATGTGTGTGGGTGTCATCAGAACATTTTATAATCAAGACTGTTGTTGGGAACACTTTGATAAATGAGATGAGACAACAGATGATAAATCAGTACCAATTGATTTGGGATGGACATTCAGTGCTTGATTTTTTTTATTTTTTGCATACCACAGATTTTAGAATAGTGGCAAAAGCAGCATGGTGAGCTTATAAATAAAAAATCTAAAATAGCCCACTACTGAAAATGTTCATATAAACAGCAGTGTACCAGATGTCGGTCACCTTTGACTCCTGACCATATCACACACAACCATTAGAGTGCAAAACCTTAGGATACTGCACCGGAACCAGGGATACTCTTCAATTCAGCATTTACATTTACAGTATTTGGTAGATGTTCTTATCCAGAGCGACTTACAATTATCATTTTTATACAAATGAGCAATAGAGGGTTAAGGGCCTTGCTCAAGGGCCCAACAGTGATGATAGTGGGGATTGAACCGTTCACCTTCGGATCAGTAACCCATCACCTTAACTATTAAGCCTAGGGTAGGGAAGGAGGCTGGAGCCTATCTCAGCCGACTCTGGGTGAAGGCGGGGTCCACCATAAATAGCTCACCAGTCCATCACAGGTTCAACACACACAACCATTCACAATCACACACACTGAGGTGCAATTTGGAACAGGCAGTCAGCCCAATGTGCATTTCTCTGGACTGTGGGGGAACATCTGTATACACTTGAACAATATAACCGTGGGGACTTTCGGGAGTTAATTTAAATGGATATTTACACTTTGTTTTGTTAATGTTTTGTTATTAAATTATGTTTGATCATATGTTTTGTTTTGTTTTGTTTTTTTGGGGGGTAGTCTAGTTCCCCCCACCGTCCAAAGACATGCACATTGGCCTGACTGCCTGTACCAAATTGCCCCTTAGTGTGTGTTGGAACTGTGATGGACTGCCGAGCTATTTAGGGTGGACCCCGCCTTCACCCAGAGTCGGCTGAGATAGGCTCAAGCTTCCCTTCCTACCCTAGTAGGAGTAAGCAGTTCAGAAAATATATGAATAAACATGCCTAACTGCATTTGTCCTGTATATAGCCCATTTTTGCCACAAGATCAGAGTCAAACACTGTTCACCTGCATTTAGTTCCTTTTCCAGAGTTGAGATGGATTCAGAAGACATGGAGGTGGAGAGCAGTAGCGATGTGGGGCATTCGGGGATGGAGGAGCCATCTGAGAGTGGCATGGCAATGGAGTCATCAGAAGCCATGTCTGCCGACAGCAGTGACACTGCCACACTACCAGCCCTTGCACCCGAGTCTGATTGCCACGTTGGACAGAGCTCTGAGGGCCTTGTGGTAGGAAAATTTGTCGTGAAAAAAATACAGCATATTTAATGAATTATATCTTTGTGCTAAGCATGTTTTTATCATACTCACTGGAGTGTAGGTCTTTATCCCAGAGACAAGCTCCAGTACAGATGTGCGGGGTGTCCATCTTCCAGACTCCTCCTCTGTTGCACAGTCCACCAGTGTCTCCAGTGTGTCCACAGTCACCCAGTCAGTGTTGGTGTCTGAGTCCCCACAGGTCCTTGTGCACTCAAGTGCTGTATCTGAAGGAGGGATGATGGTGTCTGACTCAACAGCCTCCACCTCTTCCGACCTGGGCTCTGCTATTGACAAAATAATTGAGTCCACCATTGGACCTGATATAATGAATGGTGAAAAAACACTTTTAAAATATTTATGTAACATTTTACTGTTGGTTAGACTACAGCATTACGCTTTCTGTTTAATGATTACAATATTATTGAATATTTGATTCTTTTCCTACTCTACAGGATGTATTGCAGTCACAAGTGCAGACGATGACAGTGCAGAGACCACTCGCTATCTGATCCTGCAAGGACCTGATGATGGTAGGCATGTAAAAAAAATTTCTATGCTAATAAGGCAGCGTTGGGCATTTTCTGTCTTTCTGTTGTTGCCTTAACCCTCAAGGTGTAAACACATCACTTTTTCTTAAATGAATACCTCTCTAAAGCTTCTTGCCCATTTCCTAACTGTAAATGATTAAAAGACATTAATGCTTCTAAGTAACCATTGAAATCATTACTACTAGTTTTCAAAAGAAAATATTTTTCTAGCGAAGCGTCGTGCAAGCAGAGCATTATACTTAAATTGGTATAGCATCGAGCATTTCTTTCGTGTACAATGACGTCATGTCACGTGAATTTGTCAAAATACTCCTTTCCCCCAAGATAACTTCGTCTAAGTTTCATTGTTCTATGACTTTCCTTCCAGAGGTAGGATTTTTATAAAAAAAATTTCTTAAATAAAACCTTTGCATCTGTCCGTCCGTACGTGTACACGGGGGAACCCTGTGGTGACACTTTCAGACGTCAAAACTTTGTGGGGAGGGGGAGTCATAACGTGATGGTTACATAACATTACATCATCAATGGCATCATCAAAACGAGAAAAATTCGACACTCCGGCGTTAGCTTACATGTTTGTTGTGCAAAGCAATTTTATGCTTCATGACATCATGTCATGTCATCAACTTATATCAGGAAAAGTTTATTTGTTCATAGCTCAGCTTTCAGGCAGTGTCTAAAGTTTATATTAATAGTTTTTGGTTTTGGCTGTTTCTTGATTTTATAACAATATGTTAGAATAGGTTTTTAAAAGTTTTTTTTTTTTTTTTTTTTTTTTTGCGTGTATAGGAGCTCCCATGGTGGCGCAGATGTCTTCCTCGGCACTATGCAGCCGTCTCACTATTGACGCCTTATCGGATGGACCAACCTCCACCTGTTTAGATCAGGCTGACCTATCAGAGAGCCTACAGCCTGACCAGCCGGTCCACTCAGACTACAGTGAGCACGAGGACGGCAGCAGTAGCAGCAGCAGCAGCATTAGTCGGCCTGATCCAGATCAGACAGGTGATCCGGGTCAGTCACAGTTTGAAGACTACGGTGTGGATGAATCGGAGCAACCACTGAGAGGCTATGTGGCTGAGTGCAGTGGCGCAGTTGAATGTAGTGATAGTAGCAGCGTGGATGATGGCACCGTGCGGCACTCGTTGGCTGACACAGCTGGCTCCCATCTCCAGGATCAGATGGAATGCAATGAAAGCCAACCTGGCCCATACATCAGCAGTAGTGGTACTTACTCTATGCCTCCAGAGCCCGAGGTAGTGCCCAGGGAAGATGATCGAGCTGTGGAGGAGTCTGGAGTGGCAGCAGGGCCGGGGGACAGACCTCCAGACCTGGCTGAGCTTGAAGAGATGATGGAGGTGGTCATTGTGCAACAGTTCAAGTGCAAGATGTGTCCATATAAGAGTGTATCTAAAGACACCCTCATCAATCACATGAGAGACAGGCACTTCAAACCTGCTGGTGAGGAGAACTAAACACTTTTTTATTTGTCTTATGTTCTTTTTTGCTGTTTTATATCTTTTTTTTTTTGCGGGGGAAGACGACAAACAGAAAACCAGAAGTACTTCAGTGGCGTAGAGCTTTGCATGACCACCTCACAGTAAATAGGACCTGGGCTCAAGTCTTGGGCTCGGGTGTTTCTCTGTAAAGTTTGTATGCTCTCCTCATGCTTGAGTGGGTTTTCTCTGGGTACTCTAGTTTCCTCCCACAGTCCAAATACATGCACATTGGGTTTATTGGCTGCTCTAAATTGACCCTAGGTGTGGCCTTGTGATGGTCTTGTGAGCTTTTCAAGGTGTACAACTGAGTGTTTATGTTAGTTGAAAGTTCTCTTATAATATAATAATACTGTGTTGTTTGTGAGTGAAAAATGGTTTTGTAATCATTTATAATGTTTGTCACCAAGGTGATCCTCCTAAAAAGAGAGGACGTGGACGACCAAGAAAATGTGAGACCCCAGAACAACTGGAGAAAAAGGTTAAGAAAGAGCTGCCAGAGGAAGATGATGATGACATCATAGATGCCGGTGCCATTGATGATCCTGAAGGTGGTTGTTTTTTTATAATAATTATTATTATTCTTGATCTTGTACATGTACAAAGCAGTAAATCTGCTATTTTCCTTACTACTGTGTCTCTTTCTTTGTTCAGAGGACAGTGACTATAATCCAGCAGATGAGCAGCTGAGAGCCAGACCACCGACACAAAGGCCATCTCCTGCCTCCTGTTCGTCATCTTCCTCCTCTAATTCTTCAAAGCGACCTCGCAGGATAGTGGGCCCACCCCGTAAATTTCTCTTCCCTCAGACTTACACAGGTCAGTGACTAACATAACGACAATATGACAGAATGATGATGACTGTATTCAGTACCTTGCAAATGCTGTTCCTGCTGGTTGTCTGTTGTACTACATGTACATAAATTAAATTTATGTACTGTGTACATAACTTAAATGATTTGTTGAGTTTTCCTCACTATGTGTTCCTCACAAACGTGTCTTTTAGTGTAATAAATGTTTCTCCTTTATAGCAACTGCAGCCTCTGTGTCTCAAACAAGCACTGCGATGGACTCCCAGGCTCCGGAAGAGGCCAGTTCGTCCGGGTTGGAGAATGGAGCTGCCTCATTATCTCATGGCTGCACTGTGGAGCAAAGTGTCAGCCAATCAGATTCAGAGAACAAAGACCCCTCATCAAACAATGGCCCTGATGATGAGGAGTTTTTTCCACGGAAGCGTGGACGACCATCAAGACATTTTCTTCGTAAAAAATATAAAAAATTTATTAACAGAAAGTGAGTTCATGTCTTTTATATATAAACTAGATGTGACCAGTACTTTTTTGCATATCATTCATCAGCCAGAACATTATATTTCATTGAATGGGACAGATTCTTATTTTTGTGTGCTTGCCTGTTTTGTATGTGAAGCAAGTACTACAAATCCCTCAAACCTCTGTTGAGACCTCATAACTGCTGGATCTGTGGGTCACGTTTTCTGTCTCAAGAGGACCTCCGATTCCATGTGGATTCTCATGAGGGCAACGATCCAGAACGCTTCAAGTGCCAGCAGTGCAGTTACCAGTGTAAACGTTGGTCATCACTTAAAGTAAGTTGGATAACACATTTGTTCTTCTGTCAGCAAGAGATCTGCTTAGCACTGGGAAAAGGAACTCTGCTGACTGCAAGGTGCACTGTGATGGTGTTTATACAAGAATATGCACTGTATGTGAGCTTTTCACAAAGACAAAATTGCATATGGTAGTTCAAATACAACTATGAAATTTGGTATAGAAGTTCTCTATAGAACGGTATAGAACTCTATCAATAAATAACATTGGACATCAAAAATTTTGATTTTTTTTAATGGCCACCTTTCTGCCATGCCAAAACTGGTAAGTTGATTTTTCACTACACAAAGCTTCACTGAAAACACAGCAAAATAGATGTATGTATGACAAGGAATGAAAATCATTTTTCTACTATCATATCAACACCAAACTCTGGTCTGAGGTTTCTCTCCCTTCAGGGCTTGAAAATTGGAGTCTTGAGATAGTATTAGTTGCTGGATTAACTTTTATAATTTCTTCTTAGCAACATGTCTCTGGCTGCAGGAAACTTTCATATGGTTGGTAATAATTTGTAGAAATTCCACATATTCGGGAAAAGAACAAAACTCAAAGGAATTTAACCCATTACAATATTATCATGTGTTCTATAAACTTATAAACCCAAAAGTCTGGGTTATAAACTAAATATGAAACACTGAACAGAATATGTTAGTGGTTTTTGTGCAATAAAGTGTAAAAACACATAATTTAAAATGTATATTTTCTCAAGTAAGCCATTGTTAAACTCACTAGAGTCATCTAGCAAGAAAGAAGTATATTAAATACAAACCCAAACTGAAACAAAAAACACTAAGAAAATGTGCACGCCATCTTGAATACTGACAATTTGAGATAACCAGGGTAATTTCCTGAAAAAGGCAAAATTTCATGCTTGTAACACAAAATGAATTATTCCCTGCAATAAGAAGCTCCACTTTACAATATGTTTGAAATTTAGCCAGAATGAAGAGTTATAACATTATTCATTTTGTACATGTTTAGTTCAGGAATGTTTTTCTCTTCAATTCAGTTAAAACCTTTCTTCTGTCTTGTAGGAGCATATGTTCAACCACCAAGGCACCAAACCATTCAAGTGTGAGGCCTGTGACTATTCAAGTGTCTACAAGAAGGACGTTATCCGACATTCTGCAGTTCACAACAAAGAAAAGTAAGTGCAAAGCTGAAAAGGTTGTGTAAAATTATTTTAAGTTGCCTTGAAACACTATGCAGCTGGGATTTCTGATCTAATTTATGAAATATAACTGGCATTTAAGTTGAATATTTGACTTATTAATATGTTTATTATTAGGAGTAGTAGTAGTATGATGATGATGATGATGAAGATTGTCTTATATAACTTGTCCTTGTTTCTCACCTCAGACACAAGAAGACATGCCTGGTAAGATTGGTTGTTTTCTGGGTTCATATTTATAGAACAGTGTCAGATTTTGAGCTTCACCCTCTGTTATTACTGCAGTCCCAACTGTGATTCTATCTCAGTTTATGTATACACACACACACATCTGAAGTCACTATCAGCTTTTAATGCGATGGCAGCCTTCTGATGTTTCTCCCCAGATTAAAAAGGTGTCCGAGTTCCCATGTCCAGTCTGCCATCGTGTTTACCCCATGCAGAAACGCCTCACACAGCACATGAAGACACACAGCTCTGAGAAACCACACATGTGCGATAAGGTAGGAACAGAAGAAGGACTTAAAGAGCACTAAGCCATGTGTACTTCATGTTCCTTAGTTCACTTGGGAATATACTTTGTTTACAAGTTAAGTTAAGAAGGAAAAAAACTCATGAGTCTTATTATCTATAGCGGAAAAAAGAAGAGTCATGTGACAACATTACAGGAAAACAGGGACTTGCAAAATCATTTATTCATTCATTCATTTGCCAACCTGCTTAATCCTACTCTGGTCATGGGGAAGCTGGAGCCTATCTCAGCCGACTTTGTGCAAAGGCAGGGTACACCCTGAATAGCTCACCAGTTCATTGCAGACCTAGTGCACACACAACTATTGACACTCACGCGTGCATATCTTTGGACTGTATGAGGAAACTGAAGTACCCTGAGGAAACCCACAAAAGCGCAGGGAGAACATGCAAACGCCACACACATGCTAACCTCTGTGCCATCATGTCACCTATTTCAAATCAACACAGAGTTATTATGATTGCTCACCTCCATCTATAGTGAAGGATTTCTATCCCATTAAGAAAGGTCTCTTCTAGGATCACAGTACCCAAAGGGCACCGGGCACAACAGCGTACAAAATTGTTTGATGGATAGAATTAAAATGATAACAGAAATGTTATGTCCTTCACATGATGTTGGCTGTTATGTCACATGGTGGATGATGCTCTCGACCACAATCAGCACATTTAGTGACCTTAACTAAATGTCTACTAATCTTTTTACTTTTATTTGTCACCAGTCCACAGAGGAACCTGGAACCATTTTTTTTTCATTTAGGTTTAGCCTTACTTGTTACTTTTCTTTAATTATTATGTATTTATTTATTGTAATGTCATGTGACACTCATGTAAACTGTGAACTATGACATATTATAAACCTGTAGTAGATTTCTGACAGGAAGTATTTTTATTCTGTGCCCTTTGCAGTGTGGAAAGTCCTTCAAGAAACGATATACATTTAAAATGCATCTGCTCACACATATCCAAACCTGTGGAAACAACGTGTAAGTCTCAGTTCATGTGTTTCATTTTTTAAACTTCAAATTCCAGTACAGTTTAAATTGAAACTTGACACAATGTATATGAATGTATTTTTTTTTACCTTCATCAGGTTTAAATGTGAGTTCTGTGAGGTCACCTGTAATGATAAGAAGCAACTTCTAAACCACCAACTGTCTCACACCAATGATAAGCCTTTCAAATGTGACTACTGCAAATACTCCACAAGCAAAGAGGATTTCCTGGTGTCTCATATCGCAATTAAACACACTGGTGAGAAAAGTATTTCACATAGATGGTGAATTATTTATATGCTCTTACTCCTCAAATTTATTTAGTACTCCTGTAAGACTGAAGCTTGATACTGATAAGCAGTTTTTTCCAGGATGTATATATATGTAATGCATTCATAAAAAATATGTGTGGTGTGAATATGATTTAGTGTATTGCCATTTATGGCAGCAAAAACTCTGACACAGAACTGAGATGCAATCCACTGATTATACATCTATTTCTTATTTTTTAATAAGACAGAATGTTGATTTGAATTTATTTTGGGATGACATCAGACATACTGAGTTAACTGTTTTGATCGACTGCTTCTTTTATTGTGAGTAATGGTGTGGCTGGTGGTGTAGTGGTTAGGTTGCAGGACTAGTGATCAAGTGGTCATGTGTTCAAGTCCCTGTTAGACCTTCACCTTGCTAAGACCCCTTAACCACAAGTGTGCCTCTATCCACCCAGTAGTATAAATGGGTACCAGTAAAAAATACTGGGAAGGTATCCTGCAATGGACTAGCGTCCCATCCAGGAAGAGTTGAACTCCTAGTCAATTCATGCTACAGAAACCGGAATAAGCTCCGGCCAGAGCAGGCTCGGGTGTAAAGTCCAAAAGATTCACTCATTAATTTTCTGAACCGCTTAATGGACAACTCACCAGGCCATTGCAGGGCAGAAACACACTGACGGCTATGTAGCCTACTCCTGACGAAGATCAGCAATGGTTCTTTTACATGCCTCTCACCGCAGACAGTAAGAGACCCGACCTTGGGATCAGTAATCCAGTACTCTACCACCGGGCCACCACTGCCCCCAACAGACTTACTTAGTCTAATAGCTCACAGGGGAAAAAATACATTTACACAATTTTGTGTTTACACGGAACACAGTTGATGAACCAAGACACCAGTGCCCAATTTTAACTTCTTCAGTTTGGCACTGTTGCTGGAAAGGTAGCATGGCTACCATCGATTGACACAGCTGTTGATTTCTGTGTGATCCTAAGGAGAAAAGCCGTTCTGCTGTGACATGTGCCACTTCATGACCAAACACAAGAAGAACCTGCGATTGCACATGCAGTGTCGTCACCCCGAGGCCTTTGAAAAGTGGTGTGAATCTAACCCTGAAGAGCCGGTGAGGGGGCGCAGGAAGCCCTTCTTCACCCTGCAGCAGATAGAAGCACTCAAACAGCAGCACGAGAGCCAGACACTAGGGAGCACCATTGTGAGTCATTAACTAAATTCTGACAGAGTGGTTAAAGTCAACTAACAATGTCAAGACAAAAATGCAGCCTAATCTCTCTAAAATCAGTTTGTGAGTGTCTGCTGTACAACTCCCTATGTATGTTATTATAAAAATGATGCTTGTAACGTGTTATTTGCTTGTAGCTGACAGTGATATAGATACTGTCCATAGATAGTGTACTAGAAAATTAATTAATTTATTCATTCATTCATTCGCTTAATAATATCACGGTCGTGAGGAGAATGGAGCCTATTTCAGCCGACTTTGGGCGAAGGCAGGGTACACCCTGAACAACTTGCTACCCTGATCACACATAAAACTATTGTCACTCACACCTAGGGAGCAGCAAATTAGCCTAACCTGGAACAACTAATTAGCCTAATGTGCATGTCTTTGGACTGTGGGAGGAAACCCACGCAAGCACAGGGACTCCACAAAGTAACGCCCTTGCCGAGCCTGGGCCTTGAACCCAGGACCTCTATGCCATTAAGACAGAATTCTACAGGGCTGTGGTATAATGGTTTATTTTATAAATATTAATGGAGTAAAAGTTTGTGTGAGATTTTGTTGCTTCATTATTTTAAATTTCGATGTTTTTACACCCCCCATACCAATCATTCTTCCACAGGTAACAGTGGATCCTTTAACCCTTAAAAGCATGGAGTCAATAGGGAATGCATCCATGTCCCAGGATGCACTGGGAAACACCACCATCATCTATGAACAAGGTTTAGAAAGCTTCTGCCGTTACATAGATTGCCTTACTCAATACCGTAAATGTGCCACTGGTTAATAAGTTTATCTTCTTTTAATGACTGTAGGCCAGTCATCAGATCTGTCTGCCCAGAATGCACTGGACCTTCTCCTTAACATGAGCAATGCACGAGAGTTAGTTGGAAATTCACTCCAGGTACTCCACTCAGCGGAAAAAACGCTCAGTAAAAAATGTTATGTTCAGTACTCTGAATACATCCCAATAGACCTTTTACCTGTTCTGTTTCAGTAACTCTGTGTCTCCTGTTTAACAATGATCTTTTTAGGTAGCTGTGCTGAAATCAGATGGCAAGACACTAGAGGCAGGTACATGGGTCGCAGCAGAGTCAGTAAGTGAAGATTCGTCCCTGCAGCCCCAGAGCGTGGTGACCTATCACGTGTCGGAGAATGGGGAGACCCTCATGCAGGAGGCACTGAATCAGGAGCAGGCCGCAGAAGGCGGACAGGAATTTGCACAGATCGCCATCAGTGCTTACGAGACCGAAAGAGAGTTTAGTGTGGTGGAACAGGCAGCTGAGGAGATTCACAGCACTGCTACAGTTTATAGGTATTAATGATTACCACTGTTACACATGACATTTTCACATGACTAAATGATTTTTTTTGTAGCGGGAGCTATAGGAATAGGTTTCATCCATCTGTCCGTTCGTACGACTTGTTAATGCAACAATTTTGGAAAGAAATGATATAGGATCACCAAATTTGGTGTATGGGTCCCTCTCATAGGTAAAGCTGGTGAGATTATGTATGGGTGACCTTGACCTCATTTCAAGGTCACAACTTCACTTTTTATATATTGGACTTGTCAATTCCTATCACTTTAAAAGTAAATTACACAGAATCACCAAATTTGGTGAATAGGTCCATTGCAGGAAGGGATAGAACATGGGTGCCCTTGACCTCATGGTTTTTTTTTTGTTTTTTTTTAAATCATCATCATCATTTTCAGAACCTTCATTCATTCATCTTTCATTTTCTGAACCGCTTAATCCTATTTAGTGTTGCGGGGAGGCTGGCGCCCATCTCAGCCGACTCTGGGCGAGGAAATAGTACACCCTGGACAGCTCGCCAGGCCATCGCAGGGCAGAAACATGCTGACAGCTATGCAGCCTACTCTTGACGAAAATCAGCAATGGTTCTTTTACAAGCCTCTCACCACAGACAGGGAGACACATGGCCAGCCTTTGATAACCCAGTGATAGCTGCACTGGGAGGAAAGCAGTGACAACTCAGTAATAGTGGGGCATGAACCCCTGACCCACGGGATCAGTAATCCTGCACCTTACCACCGGGCCACCACTGCTCCTTCTTTTTTTAAACTATTTTCTTAAAATTTTTATACTGTAATAATTTTGCAGGGAAATTTTGACTTTTGCATTTAACCCATCCAAAGTGAGCACACACACGTAAACAGTGAGCACACACACATTGGGGTGCTCAGAGAGCAGTTGGGGTTAGGTGCTTTGCTCAAGGGCACCTTAGCCTTGAAGGTGGAGAAAGGGAAGGTGCAGCCCCCCCCCCCCCCCCCCTACACATTTTTTATGCTGTTTCAGGAATCGAACCATCGATCTTTGAAATTTTTTTTAATGTGGCTGGTCTGTATGGCGCTTGATAATTGTGTGCGTGTTTGTGCATGTTTGTGTGTGTATGCGTGCGTGCATGGCCGCAGTGTGGAGGAGAGCCCTGCTGATCATCAAAACATGGAAGTAAGCAGTGAGTCAGTATCTCTCTCTACACCACTGAAGGAACACAAAGACAAATTCTATTTGAGCTCCAGTTTGACTGATGGTATGCTACAACAAGTGGAGGTGAGCATTACAACATAAATTAACCTTAAATATTGATTTGTTCTGCAAGTCTTGGATGCAAATGCATGCAGTATAGCAGTACAGTGTGTACCGATAGTGTGTTAAGCATATACACAGTACCTTTTAAATGTTTTTGGGGCACCACAATCCATCCATTTGTCATATCATATAATAATATACAATATAATATACAATAATAATAAGAAGAATGGTGGCAGATTAAGAACATGGGTTTAAAACAGAAAGAGACAATAAAAGCCGGTGTCTAACTTAACAAAAGCCTGTTTAAAAAGAAAAGTGTTTAACTGCTTTTTAAACAGATTAGTCTACGGCAGTGTGTAGACAGTGGAAGGTAGGAGGTAGGCACGGCTACAATTTTCTCCAAAATCTTTGACAGAAATGCACGTTTTGATATTGGCCTATAGTTCTTAGGGTTTGTTGGATCGGGGCCAGGATTTTTTTAAGGCTTGGTTCAACCACCGCTGTTGTAAAAGAGCTGGGAACCACACCCGTCAGAAGTGACATGTTAAAGAGGGATGTCGCACATGGTCCAATAATACCAAACACTTTTTTAAGCAGTATTGTAGGCAAAGTATCATTTGGACAGGAAGAAACTTTCATTTTGCCAAGCAGAGCAGTCACTTCGTGCAGTGTCACAGGGAGAAATGTTTGCCTTGATGTCTCTAATCTTATCAACAAAAAAATTAAGAAAGAAGATGTATTAAGAATTAAAAATTATTGGCGGTTCCAAATCGCCCCTAGGTGTGAGTGTGAATGGTTCTGTTGGTTTTGGCCCTGCAATGGCCTGGCGAGCTGTTCAGGGTGTACTCCTCCTTCGCCCCAGAGCTGGGTGAGAGCGGTATCAGCCTCCCTGTGACCCTAATTAGGATTAAGTGGGTTAGAAACTGAATGAATGGATTACATTTCATGCTGTAATACTACTGTTTTATAAAAAAAATACACAGAACTTCAGGGACACTTTTTATCTAATATGTAAAATTTTACCATTTCAAAGATTGAGTATGACACCCAGGTATCCTTTTAAAAGCATACAGACATTTTTTAGTTAATTTTTTAAAAGCATTAATGAGAGTTTTTAACAGTTTCTCTTAACGATTCTCTTGTATAGCTAAGTTGTGAAGCCCCAGGCTCTCCAGCTCAAAGTTCACCTTCCCAGCCTCAGCAGCTCAACACCAAACGCTTCTGCTGTCGGGTCTGTATGGAGACTTTTCATGGCCGCTCTGACATGGAGAACCACAAGAGGGCGCACGTGGACCCCAACACATTCAAATGTCCTGATTGTGAATTCACTGCTACGCAGTGGCCAGAGGTTAAGGTTAGACAATGCTCCTATAAAATCAGTAATGTTTCAGGTTGAGTATAAAGGTGGAGAAAAACACCTGAATTTTAATTACAATAAATATAATGCAGTTATTTACTCTTTCTAGACTCATATGGCTATGCATTCCTATCTGCGGCCGCACAAATGTCCAAACTGCAGCTTTGCTTCCAAAAATAAGAAGGACCTGCGCCGCCATATGATGACGCACACCAATGAGAAGCCTTTCTCGTGTGAAGTCTGTGGACAGAGGTACAAAACCAGATTTTACAAGAGCACATTTTTCCTATGGGGCTGCACAGTAGCGTAGCGATTAGCATGGCTGCCTCACAGCAAGAAGGTCCTGGGTTTGAGTCCCGGGTTTGCATGTTCTCCCCGTACTTGCCTGGGTTTTCTCCAGCTTCACTGGTTTCTTCCCACAGTTAGGCTAATTGGCTATTCCAGATTGCCTCTAGGTGAGAGTGTGAAGGGTAGAGGTGGTTGCAATGGGCTGGTGAGCTGTTTGAGGTGTACCCTGCCTTCGCTGAAATAGGCTCTAGCCTTGTGACCGTTTTAGGGTTCATAAATGAGTGAGGTTTTTTATTTCCTTCTACTACAAGCCATGCTAATAGGTAGATTAACTGCTTCATAGATGTGTGTGTGTGTGT
>JAOUQZ010000030.1:5077276-5088665 GCA_028564935.1 Neosilurus hyrtlii
CTTTCTGGCCAAACTCTCAGTGAGATAAGCTACTCAAGTGTGTGTGCGTGTGTGTGTGTGTGCGTGTGTGTGTGTGTTATTGTGTGTGTGTGTGTGGTGAGGTACAATGGACATGTGAGATGGGGTGTACTCCTGTCTCATGCCCATTGTTCCTTGAATAGGCTCCAAGTCCACCATGACAGGAGAAAGTATTTACTGAAGATGAATGAAAGAGTAAATGAATAATGTCCAAGGCTTCATCCTGTACAGATTTCTTTTAAAAGCAAAACTGCCAAAGAGACAGCTTCTAGTTTATTTTGCATTTGCTATAATCCCAACTCCACAAAGATGATGGATAAGTTCTGGACCAGGACCTGAACGTTTGGCAGTTTTTCTACTCAAGACCCTAGCTGTACCTTATATCACTCTATAAGTGACTGCAGATACTGAAAATTCACAAACACAGCATGTTTCTCTTAACCTCTTCAGATGTATGGCTGTTTTATGTCACAGGTTTAACCGGAATGGCCATCTGAAGTTCCACATGGAGAGGCTACACACTCAGGACCCTCCGGCTCGTAAGCCTAGATCCAGCAGTTCCCAACAGACAATTATAGTGAACAGTGATGAGGAGGCCTTGGCTACAATCCAGAGTGAGTAGCCCTGACTCATCTGATATGTGTGATGTCACTATTTTAGATTATATTTTGTTTAAACCTGTCTATTCACTCTTTTTGTTTTTGGCAGCATTGCAGGCAGGTCAGGCTGTGATTAGTCCAGAGCAGCTGCAGCAGGCTTTAGGACAGGAACACATAATACTGACCCAAGAACAACCCCTCTCTGACCAGGTACAGCCCTAAATCTATAACTCCAACAGTTGTGATGGTCATTTATGTGAAAAAAGCACATTATTATTATTATTGTTTTTGTAATTAATTACTTAATTAATTAATTTCTTGACAGGAGGATGCTGCATACATTCAACAGATAACTACAGTAGATGGCCAGACAGTGCAACACTTAATGACAGCGGACAATCATGTGACTGATTTCTTCTCATCATATACATATATAAATAGATTATAATGTCTGATGTATCATTAGATGTCCCTAAAATGTTGGTTGAGAGAAAATAATAATGTTTTTATTGCATTGGTGTATTATAGCCAAGTTACCATGTATCACTGATTTTATCAGAGGTCATTGAGAAGTTAGTAAGGAAATTATGTAAATCATGCCCACTTCTCAGCAACAAGGTCCTGTGTTCGATTCCAGGCCTCGGGAATTTCTGTGTGGAGTTTGTATGTTCTTCATGTGCTTGTGTGGGTTACCACTGGATACTCCGGTTTCCTCCCATAGTCCAAAAACATGCACATTGGGCTAATTGGCTGTTCCAGATTGCCCCTTAGTTTGAATGTGAATGGCTGTGTTTGTGTGTTTGCCCTGTGATGGTCTGGCAAACTGTTCAGGGTGTACCCTGTCTTTGCCCAGGGTCGGCTGAGATAGGCTCCAGCCTCCCCACAACTCTAGTAGGATTAAGCGGTTTGGCAAATGAGAGAGTGAATGAAGACTTGAACACAGGGAGGGAAAATCAGTCTGTAATTCAATCAACATAAAAATAAGAGGGATAAACAATCAGTAATTCAATACACATGGTTTGCTCTATTTCTTTCCTGTGCTCATCATTCATTTTCCGAACCACTTAACATAATTAGGGTCACAGGGAGGCTGGAACAGGCAATTAGCCTAATGCTAATCTGCATGTCTTTGGACTGTAGGAGGAAACTGGAGTACCCGGAGGAGACCCACGCAAGCCGTGGCGGGGTGGGGGTATGGGGGGTGGGAGGTTTATTGGTGGTAGACAGAAACGCCCATGTCGAGCATGGGACTCGAACCCAGGATCTTCTTGCTATGAGGCCGTTATGCTAACCGCTACGCCACCGTGTCACCGTCAGGCAAATTTCCTTGTGCATGGGTGACACATAGCACTTTAAATAATCTCTGATTCCAAGATAATTTTAAAAAGAGGAAATTGTCGTTATTGGTATTATAGCAAAAGGGGGAAAAGTTTTGAACTGCCTGGAAAAGCTGAAAGCAAAAATTGAAGTTAGGAGATTTGTTGTTATCTTTGCACAGATACTCCAAATGCTCTTCTTCTTCTTCTTCTTCTTGTTTCATATTTAGTATACCTTTTATATTGCTGCACATTCCAGGCTGATCATTTGTGCTTTATATAAGCAACACTGTTCCCTTTTTTCTGCCCTTCAGGTCCAGTACATCATCTCACAGGACAGTGTTCAGCACTTGATCCCACAGGAATATGTCGTCGTTTCCAATGGCAACCACATTCAGGTCAGCATGCACTTTAATAGAACTCTTATTTCAACAATTCCTTCAGGTGTGTTTATAAAACAAAACAAGAAAGGGAACTTATTCAAAAAAAGGTCTTCCACATTAAAGAGTCTCTACTTCATTCCTTAGATGGAAGATGGCCAGATTGCTCATATCCAGTATGAACATGACGGGACACTCTTACAGGAACAGCAGGTGAGGAACAGAACAATGCGGCTAACTGCAGTTATAGCAGTTATGGTATTTTTTATATTTATTGTAGGTTTACTTGTTCACCTAAATTGCTGTGTGTGTGTGTGTGTGTGTGTGCACCTGTGTAGATTGCTGTGACTCATAATGGACAAATCCAGTACTTCCCTATTAGCACTGAGCAGCAGATAGTGAGCCCTGAGGATCTGGAAGCCGCCGCCCACTCTGCCGTCACTGGTAAGACCTTGTCCACCTGCTTTCATAGTTAGTATAGTAAAATCATTATAAAACAATTACTATGGCAGGAAGCTTCCATTTCACTGAAAAGCTGCCCAAACGGGTAAATCTTCTGATGTTTACATGGGTTAAATCAGAATTTTGGTAATGTTTTGTACCCATGGTCCACCTGTAAAATAACTGTCAAATTCAACCAGGATTGTAAGTATATTTAAATATATTTAAAATTTGCCTCTGAACACCACCACAATGTATTTGAAGGGAGCTAATGAAGATATCGTAGACTTTTAGCTTTAAAGGGTACGTATGGTGGTTTAGTGTTACTAGCTCTTTAAAATGTTCACAAATTATAGCCATCCATGACCGGGAGTCCATGGGAGCTTATTGGCCGAGCTCACGGGAGGGAGGGATGGCATACGCTCACTTCCCTGTCACTCACAGCGATCACCAGCCAATCATGGGCGTCTGTGAGCTCCTTCATACGAGGGGGCGGATAGCGCTTTCCCTCCGATTGTGTTAGGGCGCCCCCAAATGCGCATGCGCAGCAGATCGAAAAGAGGCGGGTGGCAGCATCGCATGTCACGGAGGGGGCACGTGCTTGCTTAAGCCCCTCCCTGGTCGGTGGTGGTCGTGTGATGGGGAAGGCAAAAAGTTGATGTTTTACTGTCTCCGAAAGACTCTTCCCTCTCTGGTTCAAATATATGACCACTTACACCCATTTCCTGAAAATTGCTAGCCATATTCAAGAATATGTTGTTTTTTGTTTTTTTTTATCACCTAAAGTCTCGTTGAATAGACCTGCTTGTTTACTTGCACTGGACAACCCCGTCCAACGAGTTCACGTCACTTCCAGGAAAAAAACCAGCCTCCACCAGTAATCCACGCTATAAAATGATGGTCATTTATGTTAAAATAAGCATCTGTATCACTTAAACTTACCACATACGCACAAATTATGCATTAAGGATGACCAATACCTATACCTTTTAAGGAATTTAACAGCACTGTAGCAAATAATTGTTTAGGAATTACAGACATTTTTAAGACACTACTTAATAATATAAGTATAGTATAAGTGGACTGATGAGCAGTTTCATGGCTAGGCGTGGCCTGTTTCCTCATTACTTCATAACATATTAATGAGGTATGAGGTTTAACATTGATTCCAGGTATTTAATTTGCATTAGGTATTTGTGTGGGAAATCTCAATATGCAGATAGATCAGAGAGGGGTCGGTGAAAGTGAAGGAGGCCATCGTTAGACTGAAAAAATAATAATAAAAAAATAAAACATCTATCAGAGAAATAGTAGAAACTGTATTATTGGCCAAATGAAAAAGGTTCTACCTTCTTAAAAAGAAAGAAGACACTTGCGAACTACACCAATAGACCCAGAAGATCATGGATGATACCTAAAGGAGATGATTGCATAATGATTCAAAGCATATCACTCCTTTGTCAAACATGTGAAACGCAACATTATACATTATATATTATATTATTTTATATATTATATATGGATATGTGTGGCCCTGATAGACTGAGAAAAGTAACTGGATGAATTCTGAACAGTCTAGATTGATATTTTCTGCTCAGATTCAGTAAAATGCTGAAGCGCTTAATCCTAATTAGGGTCACGGGGAGGCTGGCGCCCATCTCAGCCGACTCTGGGCGAGGGCAGAGTACACCCTAGACAGCTCGCCAGGCCATCGCTGGGCAACCCAGGAGCATCTTAAGGCAAAATAAATGGAATGTTCTTAAAACCTTAAAAACTGTTTTTTTGTTTTGTTTTTGTTTTTTTGCTTAAAAAAAATGAAAGCAGAAAAAAGAAATCAGCAAATAAACTCAACAACGGCTGTTGTAAAGCTCTGACAGAATACCTTCAAGGAGGAAACTTCACTCAGTGCCAGCAAAGGATTGGCATCCAATAATTTAATAAGATATAATAATAAGAAATATAATAAGATAATCCTTATGTTCATAATCATATTACTTTTTAGAATTGCTTGGAATAAGTTTTCTAAAACTGAAGTTTCCACACTGGTGATGTAAATAAGAGTGGCTTTCTGTTTCCAGCTGTAGCTGATGCAGCCATGGCCCAAGCTCAAACAGTGTACACCACAGAGGCCACACCTGAACAGCTGGAGCAGCTGCAGCAACAAGGCATCCAGTATGATGTCATTACATTTACAGGGGAATAAGAACACTCCCTCAAGAACACTTGCACGGCCTGTTATTGCCATGGAGCATGAAGGTCACTGTTAAGATCCATGATGGAAATGCTACATGAAATGTATTTGCTTTTGTTTTTGTAAATTATGTAAAGTACAATTATAGAAAGAGTGGTGAGAACAATAGTAGAATCTAAAAGCAAATCTTGACTTGTAATTATTTAAAATTGTTTGCTTCGTTCTTCTTTGTTAAAAAAAATATAGAATTCTCTATTTAATTAAATTGAAATGATTTGTTGGTTTGCTATAGGGAACATAATAGCTACTGCTGGCACTACATACAGTATGTACTTTGGATGTCTGGTTTAGGTTTATAGTCTTTATTTTGTGGTGTTTCCCTGAAACAGTATTCTGAACTCGTTTCCTTTTTCATTTATGTTCTTTTGTTCATCTCTATGATTTCTATGAGGTTTTTGCTTCGGCATTAATAAAGCTAATACCACATAAATCTCTATTACTTTACCTACTTGAACTACAGTGAAGTGTTTGCTATTCATATTTTTCTGATTTTTAATGCACTGATTATATTCTCATTAGGATCGTAGTCGTTTTCTTTTTGTACTTAAGATACTTTCCTGTATTTTCAGATACTTTCCTGTATTTTATGTAGATTTATTAAAATGATTAAGTACAGTATTTCTGATATGCCATGGTAAATCCCCTTTACACAGGGGTGGCGATTGTTGAGAGATTATCAGCGAGGAAAAAATGGCCAGATCTCACAGTGTTCTTTCAGTGAGCCCCCATCGATGGCCAATATCACTTGATGATCTCTCAATGATCTCCACGATCCTCTCAAAGTTTTGTCTCAGGCCAAGACAATCATTGAATGCATTCTGGAAGAAAAGGAATTTCTCAAGACTGGAGTCTTAACAGTGTAAGCAAAATAGTGCAACGGGTCTCGTCATTTCCTTATAAAGTGCTGTGATCTGAGGAAGTTCTAGTGGTTGACCAAACATTTCATATTTTAAGTGAATTTTCAGCCCTGCCACAAAGCATTTCACGTGTTGTTCCTCATTTTAATCAGTACACAGACTCATCCTGGTTCTGTGAGGAAGCCTGTTCAACTGTGGAACCAAAAATGAGGCTGCACTACTTTTTACTTTTCTACTTCACAAACGGTGAGATTGTGTCTGACTGTTTATTTAAAAGAACTAACATTTTCTGAGTTAAATCTTATTGTTTTCTGCATTCTCTGTATTATCAGGAATAAATCCAACAAAGGGACAAGTACATCTACAAATGTCTGGAGAAATGCTTCTCAGATTTGTGTTTCATCCAGAATACGATTACTATGAAAAGTCCTGTTGTAAGGTTTCTAGCTTTTGGTGCATAAGTTTAGTGACTAGTAATGGATATGTTCATAGTGCTTACAAAGCAAGATTAGAAACTTATATATACTCTGGAACGTTTGATGTACGAATCTGGAATGTAAATCCAAATGATGCAGGGAAATACAGATGCAAAATCCATGGGACACAAATATACCAGGAGTATCAAGTTGATATAGCTGGTAAGGTTTTCATTGTTTAACGTTATTCAGATCTGTCACAACCTGTTGCCTAGTTATATAATTCTGTCTATTTTTTTTACTCCTTTATATTATTTTTATATATTATAGTTTATATCGCTTAGTTATGTTCTGAAATTAACTTGATTTCTTGGAAATTGATTCAGATATTGAGACTGAACTGAACCCAATACTAGCCTTTCCAAAATCCACCATCGCACCACACAGCTCAGAACACCACCTCTTAGACCAACACCCAGGGATGTCTAGGTAAGGTCAAACACACATTCACAGCATATGAAAACCTCTGTGTTGGTCATGTTACACCATACCACTGCGTACTGGGATCATTTAAGTTTAGTTTTACTTCTTCACTTTGTTTGTTGCTCAGTAATAAATGGAGCTTGAAGTTCACACTGGGAACCATCTCTGGAATCGTGATAATCGTTCTCATTACGTCCATCACACTGACCATAGTTTACTACAAGAAGAAATCAAGAGGTAAGGACGAGTTTTAAACATTGGTAACATCATGATTTTTTTTTATGTTAAGAACAAGACCTTACTTATACAAATAGGTCCATAAGTATGTGGACAACGTCACAGTTTTTGTGGGTTTTTTTTTTGTTTGTTTGTTTTTTTGTTTTTTTTTTTGTACACTAATGGATTTGAAATGAAGCGATCAACATGTGATTAAAGTGTAGACTTTCAGCTGGAATTTAAGGGTTTAACAAAGGAATTGAATTAAACTTTTAGGGATTACAGCTATTTTTACACATCGTTTCCCCACTTCTAGAGGCTAAAAAGTAATTGAACAAACAGACTTATAAATACAAGCTTACTTGAAGGTGGCACTTGGCGGCAGCTCAGGGGTGTGGTGGTTAGCACATCCACCTCACAGCAAGAATGTTCTGAGTTCAAGTCTCAGCTAGGGGGTTTCTGTGTAAATTGTCATGCTCTTCCTCTGCTTGTGTGGGTTTCCTCCAGGAATATTACGGTTTCCTCCCACCGAGGACATGTACATTAGAATTACGATTGGCTGTTCCAAACTGCCCCTTGATATGAATGGTTGTCTGCGTTGGCATTGTAATGGACTGGCAAGCTGTTCAGGGTGTCCCTCGCCTTCGCCCAGTGTTGGCTGAGACAGACTTCAGCCTCCCCGCAACCCTAGTAGGGGTTAAAGGAAAGAATGTAATACTTGAATGAAAGTCCTTTGCAGTTAATGACCACCTGAAGTCTGTAATGTATATCCCCAAAGTTTCCTCCGTTTGAGATGCTTTGCCAGGCCTTTACTGTACTGTACTGTAGTTTCCTATCTTCACTGGCAGCTAATAACCAAAAGACAAATAATGTATGCTTTGGATCATGAGTTCGTCCTTTCTTGCAATCCAAAGAATCTTGATCAAGAGCTGGATAGGAGTTTTAGCAAAGTTTAATCTGGTCTTTATGTTCTTAAATGTTACCAGTGGTTTGCATCTTGACTTAACACACAGTATTTATATTTTTGAAGGTGTGTCTTGATTATAGAGTTTGAAATTCATAAACTTACCTCCTAAAGAGTGTTCTTGACTTGGCTGAATGTTGAATGAGTAAACAGTAAACCAGTTTAGCTGATTTTCATGGTCTTTCAGGGCTTTTAGTGTTTCTGAGCTTTCTTAAAGAATGTACCAAATTGTTAATTTGCCCAGGTCTGGTTTTTTTTCTGCCTTATCATGGCCTCCTTCACTTGCGTCGACTCATCTTTGGAACACTTTTAAGAGTTTCAGTGAACAGCCACTGGATTCTAATTCATTTCTTGTAATCAGTTTCTTTAATTGTCCTTTAATTTGTTATAAAGTAATGAAGAAACCAGCCATGAAACTATCGTACTTTCATGAATTACTTTTCTGCCTTGGAATGTCAGGCATGAATCACAGATTGACTGCTTCATTTCAAATCTACAGTGGAGTTGCATAAAGGTTGTTTTAAATACTACTGTAGCTAACTGCAGACTGCATGAATTTATGTAACTTAACGCTGTGTATTCCATGATTTCAGATAAATGTCATAGAGGCATGCCTAGTGTGTCCAGTGTCACACAAGTGAGTTTGACTCATCTTACCGACTCATCCTCACATGCCGAAAACAAATACAGTCTATTTTAACATCAAGATCTTTCTTTTACGTGACTACACATTTTTAAACATTTTGTAATGGTGTAACTTGTATATCCGTATTCCATTTCTTTGCATTCTGCAACAGCTACCTCAGGAGATCGTCTACACCACTGTGAACTTCAAACCTAATGAAGAAACCTCCAATATATATGCTAACCTGGACATCCACAACTCGAGACCTGATTCAGGCAGCACAGAGAAAACACAGGACAGTGTTGAGTATGCTACAATAGCATCGGTTTAATGATCAGTGGAAAAGAGAATCATAATATGTGACTGTTTTTATTAGAGTGGTTAACTATTTTTTTTCCATGGAAATATTACAATATTTAATATTAACATTACAGAGGATTTTTACTCTTCATATATGGCATGAGCTTTACTAATATCTATTGGTAAGTATATACTACACAGGAGTGGCATGATCGGTATGGTCCACTATGTGGGGATTAAAAACCATGGAGTGGTTCATTTGATTCAAAATTACACACACTCACACTTTGACACGGTCACTTGTAGCAGATGATATCATCGTTGCACTTTATAAATAGAAAGAATGAACCATAAAAATGTAATTTAAGTTTGCGTTTCTTGTATATCCATATAATATATACTAAAACCTTGGCTGTACAATAAGGCTAATAATAACAATAAGTCTACTGCGTTGCTGAGTTAATTCTGTTAAGCATCACTCACTTGCATGATAACAGACAGCACTAAAAAATGAATACTATATTCCCTGGATGCTGGATGAATATTCCCATCAGTTATCTCTCATTTGAATATCAATAACATTGAAAACTGATTTTAGGAACCTTAGGAAAATGTAATTATGACCTTGCATGACATATGTCAAGTTTCCAACACTACAGGTCTACTCTATGTATTATTTATATGTACTTTTTTTTTTAATCTTTGCTTCCAAATGTTATTTTTAAAAATATTTTAATTAACTCCAGTTAAATCCACCCAGAAATGTTAATTCTTTATGTGTTAAAACTTTCACCTTGTTTCAACAAAATTATCAGAAACTATTATTTATATATGATTTTAAAATTGAGCTTTATGTCATTAAAGGAGTTTATCCTACATGTGCATAGGTGTATAAAATTTCATGCTGGAAAAATGTTCAGTAATATTTAATACTGTAATGTTGGAAACCCAAAGAATTTTGCTATGTTTAATGTTACAATGAACTTAAATTATAGGCACCATTGATAAGGAAAAAGGGTCTAACTACTGGGTTGCTTTTGGAACATCAAGACATTTTCATTAATTTGTAATTGTACTCACCCAGCCAAACAAATATAGCTTCGAACTATTATCTCCCCCTGCGATGGCGTGGCAAGCTGTCCAGGGTGTACCTTGCCCTCGCTCAGAGTCGGCTGAGATGGCTCCCTATGACCCTAATTAGGATTAAGCGGTTAGAAAATTAATGAATGAATGGTTTGCATTCATCGACTGTCTCTCTCCTATGATACTTACGGCAAGCCTGACTTGAACAATAAATAGAAGGCACCAACAGGTTGGAGGAGCCAGTATCAAAAATCACTTGCAAGGACTGAGGAGGATTGCAGATGGAAATCAGACCGTAGTATGTGAGCTGAGATGGACAAGAGCAAGACTTGATGCACACACTGAAAAACAGTATATTGCTCTTTGGAAAAACCATGCTGGGAGATGCTGCGATGGCCTGGCGAGCTGTCCAAGGTGTACTCTGCCCTCGCCCAGAGTCGGCTGAGATGGGCGCCAGCCTCCCCGTGACCCTAATTAGGATCAAGCGGTTCAGAAAATGACATGACATGTTGGGAGATGTGCTATATGTTTGGGTTTACTTACGTCAGCATCACTGGTCATGGGTTCGGTGCCAGTCTGGCGAAACTTGACCACTGGGTTGTAGGGATGTTTCTTTCTGTATTCCTCCCACAGGCCTTTCTCCTGGAGTCTTCAGCATGCAGTCTTACCCTTAAACAGAGGGTGTATTAATGCTTGAGAAAAGTCTCAAGCATTAATACACAAATCACTGCTGCTTTAATTACTCACTCTTCACTCTTTTGCCAAACCTGTTACCCCTACCAGGGTTATGACCTGTCTCAGCCAACGCTGGATGAAGGCAGGATGCACCCTGAAAACTACATCAGACTATCACAGAGCCAAAACTCACACAACCATTCACACTTACATCCACACCTAGGAGCAATATGGAACAGACATTTATACTGTGCATGTCTTTGGATATGGGGAGGAAACCAGATTACTCAGATCAAGCCCACACAAGCATGGGGAGAACATGCAAACTCCACCCAGAAACACATAGGACTCAAACCCAGAACCTTCTTGCTGTGAGGCGTTCGTGCTAACCACTACACCACAGTTCCTGCCGACCAACCGCCTTGTTACACAATAATAATTAACTTTGATTTGAAAACAACACTCAGATTCACTTCTATTACATCTGCCATGTAGATCTAATCAAAAGTTTTGGCACCTGTACTTACCTTAGGCACTCTGTAAATGCCATCAAAGAACACAAGGTCAGGAGCAGCTTCTTATCTTAAATGTGACTTTAAGCATGCACAGAGTCACATACTGCAAATCCCAATACTTCAGCCTTTATATATCGTCATATCATTACTTATCTTAAACATATTTAACAACCATACACACACATACACATATATATATATATATATATATATATATATATATATATATATATATATATATATATATATT
>JAOUQZ010000030.1:5121009-5136151 GCA_028564935.1 Neosilurus hyrtlii
GACGATACACACACACACAATATATATATATATATATATATATATATATATATACACACACATATACATATATACACACACACACACACACATATATACATACACACATATACATATATATATATATATATATATATACACACACACACACAAGTAACTTAAAATATTAAATATATATATATTGAACACTCTTCCCATTCTGACCCGATTATGATTTGTACAGCTCTTTTAAAACCATAAAATAACTAAATTATTCTAGGTATCTTGTTACTACCTTGCAGTAAATCCTAAGGTTATGGATACTATGGATATGGATATGGCACAGTCAAAGTTTGAGCTTTTCAACTCAGTTTGTTCCAGTGGGTTTCAATTGTTATTGACTTTATTTCCCAGAAGTCAATTAAACCAACTACCCAGAGACAGTCACTATACAGAGACAATTCCCTGAACAGGAATAAACCCTGGTTATAAAACTAAAAAGGGAGCATTAAATGTGATACACCAAACCCCCATCTCTGAAAGACTTACCTCCATTAAAGCATGTTATTCCTACGATCCCAGATTCTGGTGAAATATGAAAGCTTTACAGACATGAAGTACATTATAGGGCAAATTCAACCTGTCTGGTAAAGAGGATGGTTATTTATTTATTTATTTTTGTGGTCTAACAGTTTAGGCAGTATTAGACTGAATAAAAAAATGTCCCAGTTTCTCATCAGTGCATGTACCCGGAAATTGGTACTGCAATCATTATCTTTTTAAGCCACATTCAAAACTTTGGAAAAGGGCTCTGAATTATGCTGTTATTGTAAGATTGGTTCAGTTCTGTTTGAAATAATTCTATTTTCTAAAGATTCTTGGAAGTGCGCGGCTGCTGTACTATATACCATTGTTCAGAGTTTAATTCATGTTAAATTTACATGTAAAAGAATGCTCATCTAGGGTCTACTGTATAGCTTCAGTCACTTTCTACATATCTACATTTAGCTTTAAAAGCTTTTGGGTGTCAAGGATCACCTGATTTTGCTGTATTTTAAATAAATCTTTTGGGCCACATTTAGGTTTTCAAAAAGTTCTGAGCAGAAACTGGGACCTTTTTTAAATTATTTTGGCTAGTACGAAATTAGTATCAGGGCCACATTGAGAATAAAAAATGTTGGTGATTTTGAGAATGAAGTCATGAACTTAAAATAAATTATTATTTATTGTATGTTATGAGATAAATTCCAAATCTAACATAAGAAAAAAAAAGATAAATTATCAATAAATATCTTAAGTGAATATATCCAACAGAACAGCTCGGAGGACAGGCATCATGCATGTCCTGATACTTATAACATCTAGCTAATGCGCCAAATTATATATGAATGTCTCATTTTTTATTATTACACATTTTTGTTTTGGATTTGTGCAGTCTATAGAAAAGTATAACTCCACTTTAAGACGTTCCATTTCTTATTTTCATGCAGGTGGCTTCGCTAAAATGATCATCTGATTTCTCTTCGGCACACCTACGAGTGTACAATTTTTATCCTTGCAATAGAACCACTTTCTCATATTATTTTATTCTTATAATATTCCAACACCTATGACATTCTCATAAAATTAGACTACAACTTTATTCTCCGACCCTCTGACTCCACCCCCTCAATAAGGCCCTAATACTCAGTTGGCATAATCTTTTTTTTTTTTTTTAATTAATCATTATTTAGCATGTCAACTCCTGCTCTCAGTGAATGAATTCACATGTATAGGTACATATTAATGAAACTGCATGACTCACTGGACAAAAATCTTCTCCAGTCATATTAATAAAACAGCTACATGGGGTGATAGTCAGTGGAACTGTCCTACATGAGTGAGTTACTCTGTCCTGCACTGATACTTACCTTTAGCAGACAGGCTTTGAGAAACAGCCCTGGTTTAAACCACACTAGCCCTACTCACCACCATCGGGCAGGCACTCACTGACGGAGAGGTGATGAAGGTGAACAACAGCTTACTAAGGAAGACAGGAGGCCTTTATCCCCCCTCTCGCTTTCTCTCCAGCCGAGGCTCCTTGCGAGTACCTCCTCTGTGTGTTAAATCTTGGGTTGTTTGAGAAGACTGGCAGTCTAGGTGGTAACACTTGACCTTCAGGTGAATTTAAGAGGGGTGTGGATTTAATACTTCTGTCACAAATGCAAGTGGAGGAAGACAAAACTATCAGACTTCCTTCAGGGCCTAGAAGGGCATTTTACTTTCTACAATCGCTCATCATGGAAATCCTCTTCCTGTTCTGATATCTCAATGAAGTGGGAAAAAAAAAAAACAAATCAAACGTGCAAAAAACCAAAAGGATGGGGTAAACAAATGCCTGCTCCACCGAAAGTATTCAAATTTGACCTTTAATTCGCAGGTGGTTGTGCGGCCAATGCAAAGCAGTCGGGTTACCGCAGACCTGACCTCTTCCAGCTGATGCAGGTAGGGAAGAATCATGGAGGAACCCCCAGAGGCAGTGCTGAAACAAAACGTGCATCTTACTTGAAGGTCTGTTCAAATCAACATCTCCCCTCTGACTTTGGTCAGCAGAGCACAAGCCCGCTACAGAGAGCACAGTAGCAAAAGCCCCCTTCTTTCTGCTCTCGCTCTTCCCCTCTGGAATAAGGGGGAGGTTTAGGGCAGGAGTGTGCAAGGGCTGTTAATTAGCAAAGCCGGGCAACTCCGGGGCACAAGGTTGGAAAACACTGATTGACAACATGGCAATAAAACACTTTCAGCTCTTAATGTCGTCACTGATCCAAATAAAGGGATTTCTTTTTCCTGAGCAGAAACAATGGGCAACAATTCCTTTCGAAACACAACCGCAAAGCAGCGGGAGATGGTCTCTGATTCATTTCCAACGAATGAACATTTCTCCCTCAAATGAAACAATTTATTGATAGTAAGACAAAATCATATAAGTGCCAGTGCACTTTTTTGTGTGTATGTGGACAGCTATCTCTTAGCTGTGCGAGATGTGACTGAGCGACTCCTCTTTTTTTTCCTCTCCTTCAAGAAACCAGGTAAACACACCACAAAGCAAGATGGTCATATTTCCGTTTAAATATGGGAAGTGTAAGCACAAAAACATTTACACAAGTGTGAAGCTGCTCTCTCAGCGAGAATACACAATCACTAAACGGAAAGCTCTTGCCCCTCTCGCATCCAAAGGGCTCCTTTATCAACTCGAATCATTTCGATTCCGGCCATGGAAGTCCTCAGATGCAATGGTCCTTTTTCATCCTGAGAGATGGCTACTGAAAGTACAGTATCTCCTATTTATCCATACATATCGATAGAACAGCTGAAATTATCTTCATTCACAAACCAATCTGTTTTAAAAAATGCAATTTAGTGTGATTTTAAAATGAAAGAGGACATTATACACACAGAATTAACACATTTGTTAATGATCAGATTCAAGACACTGCAAAAAAAAATCTCAACATTGAAAGAATTAAAAAGTAATTCTGATGGGGTGGGGTAAAGTACGCTGTGTCTAGAACAGTCCATCCAAACATTGCTAATTATATAACTTTAAAACATACTTAAATTTAGGGCTGCACAATTAATCACACTTCAACAAAAAAATCGACTCAATAATTCATGCGTGTCCTTTAGTGGTACGATTGCCACACAATCTCATGTGCAGGACAGCTGTAGTGCTCTGAGTTTAGCACTAAACTATAGTCATTATTAATGTACTAAAAAATACTAAACACCTTCAGATCACCTTTAAATGTACAGCCCTGCTTCAAGTATGCTCTGGCAATGAACGTGTTAATATATGGGAATACAGATCATGATAACATTACATCACCAGAGGGATTATTATGTTTATCAGTTCGAAAGGAACACTTTTCCACTCACAATTTTAGTACCTGGACAATTTAACAATTCATTTAATGTGGCATAGAGAACAAAACCGAGGCCAGTGTTGACAAAACTGAAAAGCCACATGCATTATCATCAAGTCTTTTTGGATTTTTGTACGGCTTTCTATGGGCAAGATTACTTAAAGAGAGAGACAGAGAGAAAAAAAAAAACATTAAAAGCACTGAAATCAGTATAAACTAGCGACCAATCATATAAGCAATCCTGAACAGAAAGTATTAGGGAAAAGGCAAAAAAAAAAAAAAAAAAAAAAAGCAAAGTGAAAACTGGACAACGTCTCAACAGAACTAGTTCATATTTTGTAAAATACAAAAAACACACTGCGATGGCCTGGCGAGCTGTCCGGGGTGTACTCTGCCCTCGCCCAGAGTTGGCTGAGATGGGCGCCAGCCTCCCCGCGACCCTAAGTAGGATTAAGCGGTTCAGAAAATGACACGACATGACATGACAAAAAACACAAATACCCAAATTATAAGCTATGCTCAAATGGTCTGTGCAAACGGTGGTTCTGAAACAGGTTAGAATTAAAAGAAGAGCAAAATAATCACTCACTCATTCGTATTACATGATGTCTTGGGTATAATAAAAATCTTGGAAACAGTCTGTAACCTAATTAAATGATTTGCCCGGTTACACACTCAAACACTCCAATACTAAAGTACAGTTGTGTATACATTAAATTATAATCTGCAAAATTTTCAACTGTCAACTACCCCGTAATGGTTTCAAAAACAGGACAACAGTCAACATGCAGGTTATAGTGAGAAATACCTGGACTGCTATAGGTGAATTCGCAGAACTCTACACACCTAGGCCTATGTTACACTTTCTCTTCATCATTAACTGATTGTTCCGAGCGTTAAACCACAATGAGTCGATAGCCTTTTTTTGAATAAAAAAAATATATATAACATACCTACATGAACCAACATTCTTGTTATTAATATTCATATAGGGAACTGCTTACAATCTAACGGCTAAACAAATATGAATAAGATTCTTAGCAGTACAGTGTATCGTGAAAATATTCACTTTTCAAATTGGGTCTGTTCTTATCATACACTCCTTCTAACACAGTATCACAATGATTTGGTTTGGAAACTTAACTTGCAAAAAGTGAGCAAATATTGAGACAGACGAGGGGGGAAAAAAAAGGGAAAAACAATTTTGCTATATGAGATGTTTTTCATGCATTGCATTTGGCAGAACAGAGGACACATACCCTTTTAATAACTGTTTAAACTATGGTTGCTTAACACAGCATGCAACTGAGACAATTTATTTTATATAACAATGCTTTTTTTTCCTTTTTTTTTTTTAATTTGTGTTCTGATTGTTAGGAGGCTCCACGGACAATGATCATAACAAGATAGTCCTCTTCTGTTTTGGCAAGAGCTTTTGCAGAGGAATCTAAGAACTGCTGAGAGAAATCGCAGGGAGGGAACGCGTGCAGCACACCCGCATTGTCCTTATCGCGAGTGCCCCCCACAGGTAAACTGATTACCCCGGCCGCCTGCTTTTGCTTCAGATATGAGACCAGGTTGCGAAGAGGACGCTGGGTTGAAGCCGCTGGGTCTGTGAACGAGGAGGATGAAGACGCGTCCTCAGAGCTGGCGGGGACCGCGAGGAGTACGGTGTACCCGCCTGGGCCTGCCACCTTGATGCGGCGTGACACCTCATCGATCTTGGGCTGGTCAAGACGAAGGCGCTGGGTGATGCGAAGCTGTGTCACCTTCCCTCCCGTGTTGCCGTCGACCAGGAGGGTGTTGGCCACGCTCAGGTCTCCTTCCAGGACGTGCATGCTGGCGGGGAAATTGCTGTTCTTCAGGAGCAGCATTCCATTCCAAGCCATGCTCAGCTTCCCACTACTGTCCTGCTTGGACGAATGGCTGCCCTTTGAGCTCCCTTCAGCACGCTCTCTCTTTGAAGGGCCTTTGTTCACTTCATTTGCCTTTCGTTTTCTCTCCGACGGGCTCGCACCAATGCCGGACTCAGACAGACTGCTGTTAGTCTTGAGGCGCTTTTCTCCAGGAGCCCTGTCTAGGCTGCTGCGGCGCTCTCGTGCTGGTGACAGTCGCTCCACTCTCGTCGGTCGCTCAGTGTCACTGAAACGGCCGTCCCGACTGCTACCCCCTGGGCTGCCTTCGGTGGATGGGGCTCTCCGCCGACGCACTGCCCACTCACTGCTGCTGTCAGGCGAACAGTCTAGGTGCCTCCCATCCTCTAGTAGGCGCCGTTTTCTTGCAGCATCCCTGCTTGGAAGCTCTCGCTCCAGGGACCATGGCTCTCTGGGCCGTCGATCTCGTTCCAGGTGCTCCAGAGGCTCGAAAGCAGGAGTTCTTACTCGTTCACGAATGGCAGGGGCTGGCCACTCTGCACCAGCATAGAGTTCGCGTTCTCTAAAATGCAACGGTGGAGGAGTTCTTTCTCGGACCCTGATGGCTTCAGGGGTTGCACGATGAACAAATGTCTCAGCCACAACCTCGTAGTGGGGCAGAGGGAGCGGCTGCAGGAACTGCTGTTGGTAGCGGTGCTCAGTGTCGGCGAAATCCACTCTGAGCCGTCGGTCGGGGCCTCCAAGAGGAAAACCTCTCATGTGTGTGCAAGCTGCCTGAGCAGCATCCAAGCTTTCATACTGAATGTAGGCCCACGTGTCCCCTTTTCTGTAATCTATAGTCCTAATAGTGCCGAAGCGATCAAACTCCCTCGCTAAAGCAGCTAGAGGAACCCAATGTCCGAGGCCCCCGACCCAGAGGCGCGTCGTCGGGGTCGCCTTTCCGTAACCGATTTTAATGGCGTTACGACCGATGACTTTTCCTGACATGCTTATCTTGGCTCGGTGAGCCATGTCCAAGTTCTCAAACTTAAGAAAGCCATATGTACTGTTTTGGCCCCGGGTGGGTCTCTTGATGTCCACTTCAGTGATGGCACCAAAGCGGTCAAAAGCCCTCCTCAGGTCATTCTCTGTTACCGTGATATCCAAATTACCCAAAAATAACGTTCGGTTCGCCCTTTGGTCGTCCTCTGGAGAAATAAAATCCTCTTCGCGGAAGGCGGCGGCCCGTTCCGCGATGTAAGCCGGCCTCGCCCTGGCTTCAAAAAAGGCAAACTCTCTCTCTCTCTCCAGCTCTCTGGGTAAGGGGGGCGGTGGGGGTGGAGGAAGTCGACCAAGTGCTAACTGTTGAAGCCTGTAGTCCCTATAACCCAGTCCAGTAGGGGACAGAGGCCTCTGGGCGTGCAAATGTCTGTGGCCAGCCACGGCAGAGAAGTGATCCTTCTCCACGGGAGACCGACTTCTCCTCCTGTTCATGTACACGGCCTCGATTTTTAAAGGGCGGTCGTAGAGCACCAGGCGCCCTCGGGCGTGTTTCGCCGCCCTGGCGTCGTCGGGCCTCCTGAAGTTCACAAAAGCGATTCTTTCGTCGTTGACGCGGCTGATTTTCACACTCACGTCGCCGAATTTCTTGAACTCGTGAAACAAGCCGTCCTCGATCTCCTCGTCGCTGAGCTGCGACCCCAGCTCGCTGATCTTCAGGGTTTTGTACTCGCTCTCGGCGGCGGCGGCGGCGGCTGCGGCCAGCTGGCTGCGCTGGTCCGAGCGCGAGGTGCTTCTCGCGGCCGCTTCGAGGGACAGACTCGAGTTGTGGTTCTTGCTGCTAACGCTAGCAACGGGGCTGCTGTAGCTATGGCTGTTTCCCGTGCGACTGGAAGCGTGTCCGTCAAAGTCCCGACTATCCCTTTTGTCTCCGAGTAAACTCCTTCTCGCCGAGCCCCCTTCGCTTTTAGAAGAGCTATTCCCATTGTTGCTTCCGCCAGAAATCGCCACAACCCCCATTTTCTTGCTGCTCGGGTGGCTTCCTCCCCGGTCTCGAACATCGTCCACGGCCCTCGAACGTTTTTTCACCGGCGACCTTTCTTTTCCTTTCATGATGGATATCCCGCGTCTCTACGGCTTATAACAAACAATTACGAAGCGACTACACGACCACGGTGACTTGGTTTAGACGACAAAACACTGTATTTAGCTCAATATCGCATCTGCAAAACAACCACATACGCCATCTTGTACAGACTACAGCGCTCGTCGACCTAAGAATTTGATTGGTTTGCAAAGCCGACAGAGTATAATGCTATTGGCTGCCGTTGACGTCGATCAAGGACGTCCGTGAACGCCCAGATGACTTTTCTTCGCAGGGAAATGGTTCGCCCTCGTGGCATGCGGAAATAAAGTTGAAACATGACAATGGTGGATTTTATTATAGTTGTAATTAAAAGGAATATACGCACACTGCCTGTTAAAACGATTAGTGATTATAATGTCCACATTTCCGCAAAAACGGAACAAAATATTTTATATTACATCTAAAACCAGTGACCTTTGCAAGAACCAGTTCAGCACATTCATCTTATGTCCGATAGATGGCGATATTTGTGTTCTTAGCTTTAGGTCTTACAGATCGATAAATGGATATAAAGTACAATTATTATTATTATTATTATTATTATTATTATTATTATTAATAATAATAATTTTCTGAACTGCTTAATCCTAATTAGGGTTGCGGGGAGGCTGGCGCCCATCTCAGCCACTCTGGGCGAGGGCAGAGTACACCCTGGACAGCACGCCAAGCCATCACAGATTATTATTATGATTATGATGATTATTATTATTGTTGTTGTTGTTGTTGTTATTTGTATTATTGTTGTTATTAATATTATGATTATGATTATTATTATTGTTGTTGTTGTTATTATTTTTATTATTGTTGTTATAATAATAATAATAATAATTATTATTATTATTATTATTATTATTATTATTATTATTATTATTATTATTACTACTACTACTAATAATAATAATCATTTTTAGGTTCCATCTTCTCTTCAGAAGTGTGAGGTCATTCTTTGCCAGCTGTCACTTTCTGTTGCTCTTCTCACACGTTGGTAATAAGGCAGTTTGTTTCAGGTTGTAATGTTATCCACCCACTGCAACCTCGACCTTTCCCTGCCTCTCTTACCACTGATTCTTCCTTGCAGATTTTTCTGTCAGATCATGTGACCAAAGAAGGCATTTTACCTCTTCATAACCATAAGAAATAAGATTAATAATAATTCGGTCATTCGTTTTCTGAATCGCTTAATCCTAATTAGGGTCGCAGGGAGGCTTGCACCCATCTCAGCCGACTCTGGGTGAGGCCAGAGTACACCCTGGGCAGGCCATTGCAGAAGATTAATAATAATAATAATAATAATATATTTTTATATAGTGTATGTATATTTTTTTAGCCTAGTCTGCTTTTATGATACAGATTTTGTGTCTCTAATTTTGTATTTATTTTCTGTAAGCTTTATCCTGTGGTTTTAAAGAACTGTCAGGCAAAATTTTCATCTGATACATTTCACTAAACATTTGTATTTTTGGGCGGCATGGTGTTGTACTGATTAGGCTCACAGCAAGAAGGTCCTGGGTTTGGGTCTGGGGATCTGCGGGGGCACTTCTGTGTGCATGTTTTCCCCATACTTGCATGGGGTTCCTCTGGGCACTCCGGTTTCCTTCCACAATTTAAAGACGCTAATTGGCTGTTCCAAATTGTCCCTGTGAGACCAACTAATCTAAAAATAGCATGGCCTTATATAGCTTTATGTTTGAGCACAATTTATTAATTTTTTTATCCTGTTATTGTTACATTAATGGGAGCAAAGCCTGTGGAGCTGGATTAAACATATCTGCCTCAGATGTCCTGGCTGGAATTCTAAGCTGTGGGTGTGGAGGGTGTGTGTGTGTGTGTGTGTGTGTGTGTGTGTGTGTGTGTGTGTCCTCTATTGGAAACACATGTCCTTTCTCCCTCTAAAGCATGACATGTTATGCCAGACTGGCAGTTAATGTGGTCCAGCCTTGATATGATGTTGAACATATAGTATATAGTAGCATTCAACATATAATGGAAACACTGAAGCAATCTTCCTTTCTGTCTTACTCAAAAACTAAAAACAATGACTGTGAACAGGTTATAACTGTGGTATGTTTCACTTTTTTGTTACTGTAGAGTTATGTCGTAGTCATTCTTTACACTGAAATAGTGCCTGACAGGGCTTGCATGCAGTCATTAGATCCAGATGGAGTTGTCCTGTGTACCATATACAGTACTAGGCCATGCTGCACTCTGGTGGATGGTTGGTGCTTTCTACATGCATGTTACATGGTTGAGGTGTCATATCTAAAATTCGAGTATTACCAGTCTGAAATCATAATGGATCTCTAAATTACTTTTAGTGTTAGAATATGAATTATATAAGGTTGTGTAAGAATGGGTTCATTGTACTTTGCGTCTTGTGAAAACGATGTGAAATATGGTAAATAAAAATACTGTTATTGTACAAGAAGTGACTTTATCTTTAATGTTAATGAAAGGAAAGATGCCCAGAAATGCATGGCTGGTATTGAATATTCAGGGGTATTCCCTTTTTTTATATTTAAGGTTAAATTAATATATTTATGCAGAGACCATTTGCTAAGTGCTACCATTTGGCTAATTATGTAATGTCCTGAGTCCGCATCCGGTTCACTCTATTTTCTGGTCTTTGTATCTCACTGTGACCCAGAAGCGCAAATAAAGTTCAATGTCTTATTGGGAGCGAGCTGATTCGTTCCAATCTCTATGTCCTTGTGTATTAAATACACCGAGACATCACAAATTACACGAGAATATTCACACTCACTCGGTTATTTGCCAACTAGCTTAATCCTACCTATCCTGGTAACACTGGGCAAAGGAGGTATATCCTAAACAGCTCGCCAAACCATTGCAGTGCCAACATACTCACCACCATTCACACTCACATCCACAACTGGGGCAATTTAGCCAATTAGCCTATATGTGCATGTATTTGGACGAGTGGAAGAAACCCACATCAGCATGGGGAGAGCATGCAATCTCCACACATAAAGGCCCTGGCTGAGCCCAGGACACCAACCCAGGACCTTCTTGCTCTGTTGCAGACGTGCTAAGAATTATGCTACCGTTTTGCCCTACAAGAATATTATAAACAAAAATGATCATGCAGCATGTGGATTAATGGGGCTGGGAGATTTTTTAAGTCACAAATGAACTTTAATGGCAGGAACTGAAGCAAAAATCAAAAATCTGTCATACTACAAAAAAAAATTACAAATCAGCATACACTTGCAATATGTGATTAACTACTTTAAATAAAAATGTCATTTATTTCTTTGGACAATTATGCTATTGTAATAGAATAAGAATGTATTTTCTTTAAAATTCAAAATTAAAGCAACCTTTTGCTTTGCATACTTTAAAAAAAAGATTGACAGTAATCAATTACATGCACCCATATGGAAATGTATAAACAGCATATACAGGTGACACATATTTTTCTTATTAATAGTACTCAACTGCAAAACTAGTAAAAAGATTAGGATTGAAACTGTTCCTCTTGCTCAATGGGAGGTGGACTCTGTCCAATACACTAACGTTTGGATTTCTGTGTGAATCCATTGATTATATCTTGGTACAGTCTTTGTTAAACACCAGTCACGTTGGCCAAGACAAGAGGCTTCCAGGGTCTTTGGTTTTCATGCGCAGAGCCACCAGGCCTGAAGGCTTGTAGTCAGACTCAGGGCTGGGCTCAAAGGAATGAGGGCCCAGGCCTCCCTGGAAGCTGTGCAGGGAGTACAGGCCATTGATGCCTGGATGGTGAGCATGGGGATGATGTGGAGGGTGATTTGGGGTCGTAGACATTCCCATAAGCCCATGAGCATGGGGGTGTGCATGGGGATGAGGATAAGGAGCCATGCAAGAAGAAGGCATGCTGTCTGTACCCAGGACGCAGCCTCCACCAGCCCCTCCTGCAGGTCCTCCTCCAGGCCACAGGTTACCCTGCATCTATGAGGTCAGTGAGATGATAAATGTTAAAAATACACAGGTAAAAGTATTAAGCTCATTCAGAATAGTGGCCAGTAAACAGATAATTCAACCATACCCTCCAGCTAATGAATGCATGAAGTGATTAGAAACACATGTACAAATGAATCGACCAAAAAACTGCCTATGAATATTCTGTCGCACAATTTTAACCATTATTCTAAATCAGGTTTATTAGAATTGAGTAATGAGGTTATGACAATATTAACATGGGCGGCACAGTTGCGTAGTGGTCAGCACATCACAGCAAGAAGATCCTGGGCTCAAGTCCCGGGCATGGGTGTTTTTGTGTGGCATTTCTCCCTGTGTTTGTGTGGGTTTCCTCCCGCAGTCCATGCACATTAGACTAATTGACTGTTCCAAGTTGCCCCTAGGTGTGGATGTGAGTATGAATGATTGTGTGTTGCCCTGTGATGATCTGGCGAGCAGTTCAGGGTTACTCCACCCTCACCCAGTGTTGGCTGAGATAGGCTCCAGCCTCCCTGCAACCTTAATAGTAGGATTAAGTGTTTCAGCAAATGAGCCATGAACAGTATTAACATTAACATGATAATCATATGATCAGCAGCATGAAAATGGGTATCACCTTCTGTGGTGTGCTGCTTATATGCATGTACCTGGTAGGTATTGGAGCGAGGGAGCAGGGAGATATCATATGCAGCAGCAAAGTGATTTCGCACTTCCTGCATTTTGCCATAGCGCTCCCGCTTCCTCCATTTAGCTCTTCTGTTTTGGAACCAAACCTGTCAAATAATCCCAAAAGAGTCAATCGAATTATTTTTTTATATCACAAAGACCCCAAAAGTAAACCTGCTCAACTTTATAACATGAACATCAGTATAGTTCTGAGAAGTTAATTGCACTAATGGTTCTGATCCTTTCTAAGAAATTAAGCAGATGACAATTTAATTTTATGTATAATTTTAATTTTATTTAAAATGTCATCAAGTTTAGACAGATCATATTCCTAAGACTCACAAAGTACCTGCACTCGTGCTTCAGTGAGCTCAGTCCTCAAAGCCAACTGCTCCCGTGCGTACACGTCTGGGTAGTGTGTCTTCTGAAAGACTTTCTCCAGTTCTTCCAGCTGAAAGGTACTAAATGTTGTGCGGTTTCTTCGCTTCTTGTTCTTGCCTGACAGGTTGATTGAGTCAGCAATGGAGTCTCCTTCAGTTAGTCCATCTGAAGACTCTTTCAACTTGCCACAGCATTCAGAATCCATAACAGGATACGTCAGAGGCTTGGGCAAAGGCTTCTCCACCACTGAGGACAGAAGAGACAAGAAAAGACTTGGTTATCTACAAACCTTTTGATAGAGGTTGAAAAACTTACCTAAACCACACTGTTAGACACACACTGATAACACATAAAAGTAAAACACAGATGCATATACACAGAAAGCAGATGCAGATGATGCATCAGGGCATTAACTTTATAGATGAAATGCATTGACTTATTATAACTTTTCTGAACCGCTTTATCTTTGATTAGCATTGTATGGAGGCTGGTGCCTATCCCAGCCAACCCTTGGTGAAGTTGGGGTACACCCTGAACAACTCGCCAGTCCATCACAAGGCCAACACAGACACATAACCACTCACACTCAAACCTAGGGGCAATCTGGAACAGCCAATATAGTCTATTTAGGAGTGAAGTGTGGGAGGAAAACAGCACCCAGAGGAATCTGATGCAGGCACAGGGGGAACATGCTAATTCCATACAGATACGCCCTTTTCAGGGCCAGGGTTTGAACCCAGGACATTAATGCTGTGAGGCTGACCACTATGCCACTGCACCATACCCTAGAAATTGTACAACTTGTTATACTCCATAACCACTAAGACAAATTTAGAAATAGAGGCAATAGTTGCAGATTCTTTTTCATACAGTTTACTGTAATGATCAAGAATCATATCATTTATTATTGTGTTGTGTATATAGTCATGGGTTCTAGTGCCGGGCTCGGACATTTCTGTGTGGTTTTCCCAGTGCTTGCATGGGTTTCCTCCGAGTGCTCTGGCTATTAGTGTAGTATGGTATGGTATGGTATGGTATTGTATCATTTCGTATAGTATAGTATTGTGTAGTGTGGTATAGTATGGGATTGTGTCCTTTCATTAGTATAGTATTGTGTAGTGTAGTATGGTATGGAACAGCACAGCATAACATAGCATAGCATAGCATAGCATAGCATAGTACAGTACAGAACAGTATAGTATGGCATCGTATTTGTTTGGTAGTGTAGTATTGTATAGTGCAGTGTAGTATGGTATTGAATAATATAGCATAGTACAGTATGGTGCGGTATTGGATTGTACAGTATAGTATAGAATAGTATAGTATTAAATAGTTTAATATTAATGTTATTTTATAGTAGATTAATGTATTGTATTGTATAGTGTGGTATCTGGCTTAAGTTTAGATCTGGAGCTTTTTCTGGGAACAGTGGGTGTGAGGTGAAAATAAACCCTGGATGGGACGCCAGGCATAAACACATTTGAGTACCCAATCCAATAAGGAACATGTTTTTGGAAGGTGGCAGGGAACCAAAACACTCAAACTGAACACAGAATCTAAACAAGGCCCTGGAGCTGTAAGACTCACATTACTGTACATTGCACCACTGTGTTACTTTAGCACCATATATGCTATGCTATGCTATGCTATGCTATACTATGCTCTGATATGGTACAGCACGGTACGCAACGCCACTCTACGGTATGGTATGCTATGGTATGGTATGCTATGGTACGATACGATACGATACGATACGGTATGGTACGGTACGGTATGCTGTGATGTGATGTGATGTGATGTGAGGTGATGTGAGGTGATGTGACCTGATATGGTATAGTATGTTATATTATGACATAATATGATATTACAAGATATGATATGATTGTATGCTATGGTATGCTGTGTTCTGCTATGCTATGATATATGATATGATGGTGTGGTGTGATATGATATGATATGATATGATATGACATGCTGTATTATGCTGTGGTATGGTATGATATGGTATGCTATGGTATGATATGATATGTTATGATATGATAAGATATGATAAGATATGATGTGATATAATATGATATGATATGATATGAAATGATATGATATGATATGATATGCTGTATTATGCTGTGGTATGGTATGATATGATATGCTTTGGTATGATACATGATATGATATGATATGATATGATATGATATGATATGATATGATATATGATATGATATGCTGTGGTATAGTATGATATGCTGTATTATGTTGTGGTATGA
>JAOUQZ010000030.1:5148899-5160073 GCA_028564935.1 Neosilurus hyrtlii
GGGGGGGGGGGGGGGGGGGGGGGGGGGGGGGGGGGGGGGGGGGGAGGGTTGGTGAAAGTTGGGTGACTGTCCTCTCTCTGACCCTACACATGCTGCCACAGAAGGCTCAGTGGATCTCTGTCATATAATATAAAATTATCAATATCACTAACTTTTAGGAACATTATTTGCAAAGTTTAGAAGTAGTAGCTTTAGTTCTAAGTCACTTGAATTATTCTACAGAGGATATACAAGTACCAGGACTCATGTACTGATAATAAAAACCCCAGCATGTATAAACATATTGCTTTTCAAGCTCCTCCTCGTCCATCCATCCATTCATTTATCCATCCCCCACCCAGCCAGCCATTTCACCCACCCACTCGATGCTGTGTATACATACATTCTTATATGCAAAACTGACTCACTAATCAGTGACAGACCAAAGGCACCTCACTTACCTCCTTCCAGTCTGCAAGAATCCATAAACAGGCACCTCAGCAAAACCATCTGGGTATCAGTTGACATGCTGTGGACGCACGCCATTGCTAAAAATAAATAATCTCTAAATGTGTTTATAGTGGTCAGAGAATGAGTGGTGAAGCATCACTGTGACCTATGCCCCTGATTCAATTAAAGGTGGTTGCACAATGACCATGAAGTTTCTTGTCTGGAGCGCGGATGCTAAAGCCATGGGATTTTCATTAGCTGCAGCCTCAGGCTGGTAATCTCTCCTTAGATACTCCTAACCACTGGAGAGTTGGCTCTGGTTCCTAGTTTACATCTTTCACCATTCTGGCTCTCCTCACTAAAAAACCAACCACTTCCCAAACACCTCCACTAAACAACTTTTTACTGCTAGATGAAATACACACACCATAGTTTTACAGCTTCTGGATAACCAACATATCCACTATCTCAGGTATCCTGAATGTAATCATAAAACATGATACTTTATAACTTTAAAAGATTTAATATGCAAAGAGTTCAGATGTAAAACCCAGTAAGTCCACTGGAGATCTTTTGTTTTAAAACAATGCAATTTTCCAGGAAAAGGTTCATTTTGAAGAATCGTATATTTTGTTCAGTGCACATTTAACCATTCGATAACAAAAAAGGAGAAATAAGTGAGGTCAAATGGACTTAATGGATTGTGCATCTGAATTTTTTTATTTTGGGGAATGGGTTGCTACACAATAAACAAATTTGTATTTAAGATTAAAAAATATGAGATAACAGATCAGAATTACAACTTTAATTTCCTGATATTTACATCTAGAGGTGTTAAAGAACTTAGAATATGGCATATTTAATGGTAGACCAATTGATTTTAAATGAGCAGAAGAACTGAAATAGTCACAAAGTTTGTTAGCTATTCCTGCGATGGTCTAGTGAGCTCTTCAGGGTGTACCCCGCCTTCGCCCATTGTTGTCTAAGATAGGCGCCAGCCTCCCAGCACCCTAGTAGGTTCAGCAAATGAGTGAGTGAGAGAGAATTTGTTAGGTAGTTAAAATATAAGTTTAGGTTGACGGGAACTTCAGTCCCCAATGAAAAGCTTTGTTCCAATTCAGGAAATGTTAGCACCCCATGTACAACCCTTATTAAAGATAAAAAAAGGTAAATATTAGGCGTGCAGAGTTCAAATCAATTACAACTCTGTTTGTAACACAAAAATATTATCATGAGTTGTAACCCACTTCTCAGCTAAATGCATTATTTGTTCAGCAGGGAAAATCTTAATCTCCATGAGTGCTGAATCTTTTATCTCAACTTCCAGTGTAATAATGGACTCTGGCTGTATTCTTTTTTTATCTTAAAAAAGAATAGGACAAAGGTAGGTAGGCAAAGCCTTTTTGTTGAGCTTTTTACACCCGAGCCTACTGCCTCACCAGAACCAGAGCTTATTCCCAGTTTCAATAGCATGAAGCAACTAGGAGTTCAACTCCTTCTGGAGGGAACGACAGTCCACAACAGGTTACCTTGCCTGTATTTTTATTGGTACCCATTTATACTGCTGGGAGGACAGAGGCACACTTGTGGTTAAGACCTTGCCTAGGGGTCTTAACACAGTGGGGGGTCTAACGGGGATTCAAACCCATGTCCTCTTGATCATGAGCCCAGCACCCTAACCACTACACCACCGGTCCCACTTTGTTTTTATTATCATGAACAAATATCTGCACACCTAGCTTTAGGATGCATGGATTCTAATCTTAGGTAATGTTTTACAAACCAAAATGTATAAGCATATAATAATAATAATAATAATAACAATATTAATAATAATAATAAATAACTGTAATACACATCCCTGAGTTACAGCATATTAGGTATGTATACTTATCATGTTTAATATAACATGCAATAATACACTTTATAGATTCCTAAATGTATTTTAACTCTTAACCACTACAAATTAATTATTTGTATGAAGATTATAAGCTAGAAAAAGTAAGTTATATTTGGAAGAAAAAAAGAAAGAAAGAAAGAAAGAAAGAAAGAAAGCATGTTCATCATCTCTTCTCTGCACCAGTCTGGCAGTTCCTTTAGCTTCTTTTGCCATGTTTAAATACCTGGGTGGAAATTCTTTTCACCCAAAAATGCTGCCTCTTATTCTCAGACATGGATCCCAGTAAACTTACTTCAGTAAGTTACTGTCCTTAAAAGGATAAAAAAGATGTTCTGCAAAGTGCTGGAAAGACATCAGGACACAAAATGTCTAAGTAGCCATAATAAGGAGAGGGGCAAGTAATCTACCTCACCGCTATTTTATAGTCTCCTAACCTTGAGGTCCCAGTTTATTATTCACTTTAAAAATATTACTTAGTACTACTATGAATGTGTAGCAACAAAAACAAATACGATAACAGCAAGTATAAGTGCTTGAGATATGGTGCTTAAAATCAAACTATGTATATCTACAGATTCTGGAACTTATTCAAAGTGAACAATGTCCTTATATACTGAGTGGTGATTGCAGGTGAGTGAAGGCAGGTGTGTTCAGAGTCATGGGATGGGAAGTGAAGCGTGAGTTCTGGGTGTGCTGAGGAGCCTGTTCTCTTGTTTTAAGCCTGTTTTCACTGGGAGTGCTTATCCTCGTTATGACAATTTATTTCACAAGGAATTCAATCCACTTCTTAAATTGACCCTGTTTGTATAGGTTTTTCTATCTGTACATACATTCCTGCTAAGGCAGAATTAAGTTAATTAATTAATTAATTAATTAATAAGTTAATGAGAACCAGTTTCAAAATTCAGGACTCTACAGCACCATGGGCCACTTCTGGGAGCATGGCAGAGAATGGCACTATTGTTTTTTGTCATACCCAATGAGGTGGAAAAACAGTGGGTTGGGCTGCTAACAATGAGCATATGGAGCTTGATGAGAATTGTTGATTTGTGATTGTGTATTTTAGAAGAAATCTGCATATGTATTATTGGCTACTGAATTGTATTCTCGGTATTATCTCAGTATTAAATGTAATAAAAATAAACCATGTTGTGAATATCAGTATTACTGACACAGTCATCATGTACAAGATTTAACCCAATTACTCTAGCAATTCAATTCCACAATGTATTGTTTTACAATGTAAAGTCAATGCATAAGAAACTTAAGAAATCAAAAAAGAATCCTGCATCTTATTAACTATAAGGTATATAAAAGGTGAATAAATGTACCACAGGAAAGAAATGAGACTGATGAACCACTTTACCCTAATTAGCATCACTGTAGGTCATATCCTGGAATCACCAGGCAGGAGATGAACACCAGTCCATTGCAGGGCAATATGTGCCTACATTTATACACTCACTGCTACTCTAGAGGCAATTTCAAAGCATCAAATGCACCTAAGGATGTAATTGGATCATTAAGTCTGCCTAATAGTGGGAGGAAATTGAAAAACCTGTTTCAGTGTTTGTAGAATACACTCCCAACAATGAAAGTAAACAACCAGGTACAATAAATATGCAAAATAATACATATGCATAACATATCACATTATGTAGGGATATACCGATTCATAAAATGCACTCATAAGGATTACAGTAGCAGAAATGAGTAATTCTGAAACTGAAGGGTGAAGCTCCTGCGCCATAGCGTCCTAAGACCCAAACCATTATGCTGTGAGTCTTGACATTTCTCCAGACCACTTCTTCTTGTTCCTTAACATCTGACAAATATTAAACTTGATCAACATCTTTAAACAGGAAGAAGTTTGGCAAAAGAGAAATACCCAGTTGCCTTTATGTGAGGATCATACAAGGAAACACACACAATGAAGTGTATGAAAATATGATGTCGTCATATGAGCACAGTGGGGTCTCAAGATGTTATTAACAATAGATGGATGATTTGATGCCTAAAGCAGTGTATGGGAGGTTTTCTATTCAGTGGTGTCTGGATCAGCATTTTCAGTTGCAGTTGACTCAGAACTAGTGCTGAGATGTGCTAGAACTAGAGATGTGCAACACACTCCTCAAAAATTCTGTCACACAGTTTTAAAAAAATTTTCTTCACTTTACCACATTGCAAGTATATTTATTTTTATGGTAAATGGCTTTAAGGAACAGCAAAAACAGCCGCTGGAGGATTCCTTGAGAAGTGGATTGGAATGCAAATAAAAACCAGTCACGTGTATTCGAAGTAAAATCAAAGTGTAAAAAGGGGGGGGGTGGCATTGTGAGCTGCCTCTTTCGAAAAATTCTGGAAATTGTGCCAGTCCATCACAAATTGGGGGCTCGTCCGAAATGAAGCAATTTGTTTGTATTGAGCCATTGTATGTACCACCATGTCTGAATTTACAGACTTTAAGAAATCCCACCTTAGAGGGTTTGGAGACTTTTCAAAAAGAAGATCGCTAAAAACTTTGAGATTGACGTAAAGAAGAAGTTAAAACAGAAGACAGACATAAAGAAAGTAATACAAAAAGCTTTAATTGAAAAAGATTTGCTGCCGAGGGATCGGAGTAAGACGGTAGTAATTCCCGAGGCAAATTAGAGGGAGAGATTAAGTGAGAAGATGAATCGGCGCAAGACTCTGATGATTCCCAAGGCTCCTCAGGGGCAGTAAAGGGTGGAGATAGAGAACTTCAACTCAGAGAAAAAGAATTAGAGATCTGTCGAATGAAGGCCAAAAGCCGCCGAATGGAGGCCGAAAGCCACCAGGCGGAGGCAGAAAATGAAAAAGTCAGACTGAAAATGAAGCAAGAGGAGACTGAAAAACATGGATGTGAGACTCAACCCCTCAAAGGCTCTCAAAACCTCTCAACTATGTCACATCAACATGTTAAAGGCCTACCACCAGAGGGCCAATGAAGTCGTAGTGATGAACAGCTGCCCTCAGGCTGAATCTAAGGAAGCCCCTGCCTTGAACCTAAACGAAGATCGTCCTATGAGAGTGAGCAACTGAGCACTATTCCCTGATGTGCTCAGCAAGACCCACATCGCTCAACATGACGTGGACGTCGGAAATGCACAACCTATAAAGTACTTAATGTACTGTTAATTGCTATACTCATTGGCTCATCTGTAATAAATTGTTAAACCAATTATCTTTGCCTGACTTGGATTGTTCCGAATACTTCTGGAACTCACGCCCTTCCATCACAGTATTCATTCATTAATTTTCTGAACTGCTTGATCCTAATTAGGGTCGTGGGACAGCTGGCATCCATCTCAGCAAGGGCTGGTCTCATCTAATGTAAAATAAATGGATAATTATTATCTGTTTACTATATATTACTAGTTACCAGTTTCCCTAATGCACTGCTGTGAAAATCTACAACACATTAAGAGTCTTTACTAATAAAAAGGACTTAAACAAAATTTAATGTGTTGATACCTTAATGTGAAAGAGAGAGGACAAAATAGAAGTGCAGCAAGATGCATGGCAGCTGTGTAAGCCAAGCTGCCTTGGAACAGTGTGGGTCATCCTCAGTGGCCCTGAAGCCCATCCTCATCCTGAAAGCCTGAGGGCAGAGCTGCTCAGTATGACCCTCACAGAGCCACCCAGACACTTGCCATAATACAACCTTTCATATGTATCTAGAGGCTGAGTACCAGATTCATAGATTTGTGAGACACACACACACACACACACACACACACACACACATGAGATACAATATTTTCATATATATTTTTATACAAACTTTACATACACACTATTTTAGCATATAAAAGGAAAGTATTTTTCACATAAATCCAACCGTTGTCTAGATACAGTATAAAGAGTATAAACTGTAATAACACACAGACCCAGATCAGAGAACTTGACTAAGGAACATTACTCCCGTACTGTCTAAATGCAAGGGTGGGCTGAAACATTTATAGGCTGACCATGATGCAATGGTTGAATTTAAGCAAATTGCTTTATTTTTCAACATAGTCTCCCCTGCGGTCTACACACCTTCCAACAGAGTTGCAGTGCATGGATCCCCTCAGTATAGAAGCGCCCATCCTGATGCTGAGATCAAGAATTACTATGAACTTGTCAGCCCACCAGTAGGCCCATCTCTCTCTCTCTCTCTCTCTCTCTCTCTCTCTCTCTCTCTCTCTCTCTTTTTCAAAAAGGCAGTGGCTGACCTTGAGTTTCATACTGTCATACCAAAACATAAACTGTTTGGAAATACTCAGCACTTAGAGATATTGGAAACAGATGCTGTTCGAAATGTAGTATTTTTTTAATGTTTTGATGGTGGAACATATTCTACACAGGATTGGAAATAAATACACAGCCATCACTTTATAAAATTCTCTCAATACTCTCACCGTCAACTAATCTGTAAATACCCAGAATTCAGAATATTCATGCAATACAGCAAGCAAAGTATCATCAATCCAGTCTGCGGCGGTTCTCAGGCATCACGGTAATGATAAGGCTTCAGTCTGCCAGCTGAAAGCATTCGGGAGATCTACAGGCCTGGAGTAACAGAAAATCTAATTTATAGAAGTTCTCCAGCAGCAGGATTTGCACTTCCGAAGCAGGGATTCTGTTACACAAAGCGGATCCTGGACTGTGTCCTTTTTTGTTTTGGAGAAAATCTGAAAAGTTTTATGAGAGGCGTTTCACACTGATATGAATGCTTAAGGCTCAGGAATTTTTCACTGGATGTATAAAATACACCAGTGTTCCAAAGTGTTGTTGGGTTTCAAATTATTTGTAGAAATTAAACTTTTTACTGCACTCAGGTGAAAGCAATGTTTTTAACTGGTGAAATTAAAACACATGATTATTTATTAATGCTGGCCAAACGTATAATTAAAATACTGTTGAAAGACTGGGAAGCACAGTGGCGTAGTGGTTAGTGCGTCCACCTCACAGTGTCATGTGGAGTTTGCATGCTCTCTCCGTGCTTGTGTGGGTTTTCTCCGGCTAATCCGGTTTCCTCCAAAAGTCCAAAGACATGCATATTAGGCTAATCGGCTGCTCCCAACTGCCCCTGGCTGTGAGTGTGAATGGTTGTGTGTGTGTTGGCCCTGCAATGGTCTGGCGAGCTGTTTAGGGTGTGCCCTACCTTCGGCTGAGTGTCAGTGTTGGCTGAGATTTGATTTTGGATTTTATATACTGTATTAATCCCACAAGGGAAATTATTTTCTCTGCATACGCACACACGTAAACAGTGTGCACACACACACTTGGAACAGTGGGCTGCCACACACATTGGAGAGCAGTTGAGGGTTAGGTGCCTTGCTCAAGGGCACTTCAGCAATGAAGGTGGAGGAAGGAAAGATGCAGCTCTCTCCCCCACCACCACACATTTTTCCTGCTGGTTCGGGAATTGAATCAGCGTCCTTTTGGTCCCAAACCCGCTTTTCTAACCGTTTTCAAACCCGCTTTTCTAAGCCCCCAAATAGGGCTGCCCCCAGATAGACTCCAGCCTCCCCGCAACCCTAGTAGAATTAAAGGTTTTGGCAAATGAGTGAGCGAGGGAGCGCTCAAAGATTATTTTTGCTTTAAAGCAACTACGTCCTTTTGCCTGATATATTTTATAATTCATTCATTCATTCACTTTCAGTGTTTCTTTTCATTTGTGGGTTGTGGCTGGGTAACAGGCAGGGAACACCCAGGGAAGGTCAGCAATCTATCACAGGGCCAAGATAAAGACAGGCAGCTGTTCACAGTCACATCCATACCTATTAGTAGTTTATAGTTATCTAACCTGCAATTCTTTGGTCTGTGGGAGGAAACTGGAGCACCCTGAAGAAACTAAAGTATGGGTAGAAAGCCCCCAGTCAGACTCTGAACCTGCATTGCCATGCCAATAATTTACACACATAGGGATTTCTCTATTATGTATGATGTGTAGTATGAGAAGATCACAGTGTGATGAATTGGCCTGGTTCTTTTTCTGCATAAATTGAAATGACTGGATGTAATATTGAAAACCTTGGGAGCCCATTTGATCGATGTGAAGCATACAGACACTGGCTGAACGAAAGAAGAATTGGCGTATATGAGATTTAAACCATGTACTTTGAAGGTCTAAATAAAAATGTGAGAAATAAAAAGTAGAGTTTCATTTTCCCTTAGCTATACTAAAAATAAAGTATTAAACATATTTAATTTCAATAATATACTGACTCAAACTTCCAATGCAACATTAAAATTGTATTTTTTAATATATAAATATATTAAATTATTACAAAATTATTGTATTTAATATAAATATACATTCAAGTTACTCTGAATTTTTCTTGCTTTTTTTCTGAGGTGGAGCTTAGTTCAGGTTAATTATTAGCTATGGTACATTTTACCTCTCAGATGAAACAGATGAATGAATTACATTTTGGGTTGAGTGTTGCTGATGGTAGAGTGCGGGATTGGTGTAGGCGTGGGGAGTGTAACACTAACATTCTGGAGTGAGACCAGTGGGGTGGACCAGGTGTCATGGTTTGGGCTGGAATTAGCAGCAGCCACTACACACACAGAATTCAACCCTTGTGTAATACCGGAGACGATCATACAACACGCTGACATGTGATCCAGAACTGCACTTTCACTGTGCAAATGAACTCTTATTAATCTCAGTTAGATTTTTTGGTTAATGTCTTTAAAAAATTGCCCTTTGGATTGGATCTTAAACTTGTGCTGAAATTTGCATTCCCTTGAATAAATTTATTGCCTTGGTGGTTTGAGTCTATACAGTCAGGTATAGTGAAATATGCTAACATATTATATAAATTTCATAACAAAGTACAGGTACTCATATATGTTTCACCCCTGATTAAGAAATATGGAGTAATGAACACCTGAAAGTGCCACTCCACTGAACTCATTGTTTGAAGTGAAAGAAAACAGTGTAAGGAATCAGATCCACAGGAAAAAGTCACCAACCGAGATCCTCAAGTTTCATCTGATAGGAATGTCTTGGCGCTGATACAAAATCTGATAAATATGACATTCATGAAAATAGTTTTACAGATAACATAACTTGACTTATAGTGATTAAAACTGCAGTTAAATAACATTATCTGGCACTAAGTGTACTCATGTAGGCACACACTCAGTGTTTGTCCTACATGGAGACACTGGCTATGACCTCTCAATGGCCAGCCACCCCCCAGACAGCAGTCCTCAGGTTCCAGCCTCCAAATTCGGTATCAGACCTGCAGGGTGGACACCCCCTACCCTTCCATCCCCTCTCCCTCCCTCAAATCTCTCTCCCCAGTGCTTTCAAAAGCTCCCTGTGTCACCAGACTGATTAAAACAAACACTGGTCGTATTTTGGTATCTAATCCAATTGTACTCTTTTTCTTCAAGCTGGCCCTGGAGCACAGAGTATTGGTGTTTGCGACCCTGTATGGACCCCCTCCATGGATGGGCTTCAATTTCAAACACTTTAGGACATCAGGAGGGCAAAGCGTAAATTAAGGTTTACTACAGACCCTTGAAACCAGGAAGGTAGAAATAGGACATTTGTATATATGTATATATGTCCATAGTAATATAACCAGTGTATGACCAATGACTTGTGTGGATCACAACTTATATGCCTTTAGCATATATATACATACATGAATAAGCGTCTGTTTGTTGGTGTGTGGCAGCGAACTGATATAAGGATGAAAGGCAGGGGTCTTGGAAGAGTGACCCCTGGTTTTCTAGAATGGTAGTCTTATGTGGGGGTAAATCTTTGGTTTTAGCCCATGTTTGTTGTTTTATTAGAAAGGGCATGTTGAGCTTGTGGAGTCAAGACTCTCACTGACCTTCACAAAGCAGTACTTTAAATCACAGCCGTATGTATTAAGTGCATAAACACTTCAGTATAAGATAATACAATTGATACAGTTGGATGGTCATTAAGCAGCACTACCAAACTGTATAATATTTTCTCAAGCCATTAAAGATCAGGAATCTCACACATTTTCACAATTCTTGGCCCAGATTTATTGTAGCTGCAATCTTCCTATCTCCGGATCTTACCTTCTGTGAATCTGCTTTATAATACTTTGTCAGATTTTGAACTTTGGTATTTGGAAAAAAAAATTTGTAAACATTTAAGAGAGTCACATTGAATCTACCTGCGGTGGTCTGGTGAGATGTTCAGGATGTACCCCACCCTCGCTCAGAGTTGAGATGGGCACCGGCCTTCCCACGATTGTAATTAGGATTAAGCGGCTTAGAAAATGACTGAATGAATGACAATAAATCTAAATGGCGGCACGGTGGTGTGATGACTTGAACATCCGTCTCACAGCTAAAAGGTCCTGGGTTTGTAAGCCATTCTGTGTAGAGTTTGCATGTTCTCCCTGTGCTCACGTGAGTTTCCTCCGGGTACACTGGTTTCCTCCCATAATTAAAAGACATGTGCATTAGGCTAATTGGCTGCTTCATAGAGGTACTTTGTAGAGGAACTACAAACGTTAATTTGGCCAATGTTTTTACATTTTTATCTAATAAAAGACCAAGCAATTGTAATAGGAGATAATAATAGTAACTAGCCATTACTGTGCCACAAAAATAAGGTTATTGTAATTCATTGAGCTTCACTGAATTCATCACTTGATGCATAAAATTAAGACAGCCTTATTTGTTCTTAGTAAATATTGTATATTTATTAATTTGCGGAGCTGCTTACTCCTACTAGGGTGCCACTCATTTATATTTACATGTATGTGTGTGTGTGTGTGTGTGTGTGTGTGTGTGTGTGTGTGTGTGTGTGTGTGTGTGTATATATATATATATATAT
>JAOUQZ010000030.1:5164999-5189573 GCA_028564935.1 Neosilurus hyrtlii
ACACACACACACACACACACAGACACACACACACACACACACACACACACACACACACACACACACACACACACATACCCCACAATTTTATTTATTCTTGCGAAATGTAATCACTGAATAAAAGTGACATTTGAACTGTTTCAGTCATTTACTGTTTACACATTTAAATTCCATGGCCGGGTGTCTGCTGCTCTATTGTTTTTTAATGACATCTTTTGTCCTTATATTGTAAAAATGCTTTGGGTAGTTTTTACTACAAAATGATGACTAAAGATTGATATAGCACTATGAGTGATAAAGCATTCGGTGTTGTAACTGTCGTGGCCAAAAGTGTCCAGTTCACAACGCAAGAGATTCAAATCCATTTTTAGGTGTTTATTTAGCCTTTAGGAAAAGAAAAGCATACAATCAATCACACAGAAGAAATTGTTCCAAGAGAAAAATCTTAGACTCAAACCAGCTCTGCAATTGGTTTTGTTCCAATGTTCCGTGTTCAAGGACAGTCAAGCAATACTTGTACAGAGTGGAATGGGCCCTACATAAAATAATAAAATAATCTTACATGCACTTCAGTGAATAAACTTCTCATACAACTGTCACATAAATCATAAATGATTTAATAAAATAGTGCATTAAATCATACAATTGCTCTGCTATAGGTATAATCATTAACAATTTAAATATATAGTTCATTTGGACAGTTCTCCATTTGAGGATAACAAATGTATTTAATTAAAGGAAAATGATCACTCATTCCAAAGATATTACAATTTCTGTATTGCTGTAGATGCTGTTAATAATCCATAATTAATTCTAGCATTTGATAGGGAGGTCCAGCAATTTGCAAAAGATTTATGGAGAATCAAATATATGACATTATGACATTTCAGACCGGCAGGCCATAGGCCTTCCACAGTTCATGTGTCCAAAACCACACATTGCCCCAGTGGCGTCTGATACTCCGATTTCCTCCCCTTCACAACAAGCAGTGTATTGGCTATTACGGGCAGACACTAACTTTTATGGGGTATTTATTTTGCCATTACTATTTCTGCAATATATAAATATCTAATATTAACTGTATTCACTGATGATTTGTTTTAGAGTGCAATCATTTAAGTCCATACACCCATCTTTTATCTATACCACCAGAGCGGGAGCCAATCCCTGCTGACTTCAGGCAAGAGGTACATCCTGAACAGATTGCCGGTTTATTGCAAGGCTTACACAACAACAAAGAACCATTCAGACTCACATTCACAGTTATAGGCAGTTTAGCTTGTTGACGTAATGGCATGTATTTGGGATGCGAGAGTAAACCAAAGTACCTGGAGAAAACCAACACAAACACAGCCATTAGGTTCAAACATGGAACCTTTCTGTAAGGTTACAGTGTCAACCCCTGCACCACTATGTATGTGTGTTCTTTGTAGTAATTAATTTGAAACTGAGTTTCCCCAAAATGTAATAAAAATATTTGATTAATGGTTAAATTAGACTTGTCACACCCATTATTGATTGCTGCCAGCCCTGCTAAATCTAGGCATCACTTAGAGCTGCAAGGCAAAATCCACTGCTTATACCACTTTCTCGCCAATGTGATTTTTTCCCCTCATTCTCGTTCTCTTCCCTTCAAAGGCATGATTCTGCAACAATAGCTGAGGTGAAGATTCACAGCCTTTTATATCATGGAAAAAACGTATGATCACTGGGAGCATTTTATGGTACCCCCGGTGCTTCTCGATGTTCGCATGTTGTGTAATACGATACTGGCGGTGGTGTCACGTTGTCACGCGGAAATGACACATTTTCGATCTTTCCACGGAAATGTGCTGGAAAAATCAAACATGTTAGAATTTACCACAAGTGACAAGTGTGCTGACTGTTCTCTGCAGCAACTTGGGGTAGACGTAACAACAATCACATGTTGCTCCACAGAAACATTTTCATAAATATGGGTCAAGTTGCGTCAGTGTGAAAGAGGCATTAGCATCAAATGCGTAAGACTATTAAGACTTATCAAATATTTGCTAAAACTAAAAGTTTTGTGATAATATTCAATGAACCAATGAGTCAAAAATGTAACATTCTGGAATTCTGGAAGACTCTGTCTTTGACCTTAAACTTTATCCTTTAATAAATCACAAGATTATTCCAAATCTGTTTAGTTTGTTTACTCTGGTTGTTTTGTGTATTATACTAAATTTTCTTGTACAGCAGAAACAATTCAGTGTTACAAACAAACAGAAAAAGTCAGTTTGATTACTGTCACTGCACTAAAACTACATCTGTTTTTTTATTTTAGCAGATTGCAACTGCATGTGTAAATGCTACTGTTTTCATGGAACATCTTTCACTCATATATCTTTAGTTACTGCTTTATCCTTGCCAGGGTCATGATGGATTGAAAAACTTCTGGGATAGTCTAGATCACTCCAGATGGGAAGCTGCATCACACAGTTTTCCTATAAAAGTACTGGAACAGCAAAGCTAATTATTTTTGTTGTTGTTGTTGTTGTGTACTGAAGACATTTGTTATATGAGAAGAGAAACCAGAGTCAACTGATCTTAAATGACACATGTGGTTAGTAAAAAAAAACACCTGTCACTTGTCATGTTCCAATACATTAGCTCACTTAAAAAACCGTGTGCTTTGATACACAATGTGTTTTGTAAAACATATTTAGGTGTAAGTACCAGGGAATTAAACCTAAAACTCTAATCTTTCTTCTCATATTCATCTTCTGATCTTAACATAAACATCTTTACTGCACAGCACAAAGAATTAAATTGGCCTTGCTGTTCCAATACTTTTGGAGGTGATTGTAGGTCACCACATATACATATTCACACTATGCACTTGCTAGTGCATGTAATGAACAGAGTGAAGAAACCAGAGACTTGACACAAGGTGTCCAGGGTGTGACGCAAAGTCTAATTTTACCTGAACAGTGATTCGCATATGGCGGCACGTGGTGGTGCAATGGTTAGCAAGTCCACCTCGCAGCCAGAAAGCCCAGGTTCCATTCCTGGGCTCGGGTGTTTCTGTGTGGAGTTTGCATGCTCTCCCAGTGGGTTTCATCTGGGTACTCTGGTTTTCTCCCACAGTCCAAAAACATGCACAGTAGGCTAAATGTCTGTTCCAAATCACAGTGAATGTGAGTGTTAGTGTGAATGTTTGTGTGCATTGGCCCTGCGATGGGCTTGCGAGCTGTTCAGGGTTTACCCTGCCCTCACCCAGAGTTGGCTAAGATGGGCGCCAGCCTCCCCACAACCCTAATTAGGATTAAGTGGCTTAGAAAATGAAGGAATTGTACTGAACAAATTTTCAGTATTTAATGTTATATTGATATTTTCAGCAAAACTATTGCACCATTACCCTAATTTTAATTATATTTCAATCAAAAATATACTAAATATCAAAACTTTGTTTGGATGTTGACTCTGGCAATTTTATCTTTTCTACAGTTTGTCCATATCTCATTTTTTATGATTTCTTCCTGATATTTGTGTTTTTATTTTATATCAATTTCAGTCGGTTCCAGTATAATTTCATATATTTTATTATTATTATTATTATTATTATTATTATTATTATTATTATTATTATTATTATTATTATTATTATTTTAAACTGGTTTCAGGTGTTTAATTGTGCTGCCTGAGTCTGACATTTTCACTGGATGAGAAAGATGCACACTGAATACCAAAAAGGAAGACATCTTTTTCTTGTTGTGGCACTGAATATGTTATAGCTGAGTGCCAGCAGCCTCTCATGGCTTCTCTGGTGCATATGGCAAAAAAGCACCATGTGCCAGGGACATTTTAGCAACACAGACTCACAGACTAAAGGTTTAGATTGCATGAACTAATCTCTGTCTGGTAGAAGCTCCTATGAATGAATAAGAAATGGAACCCCTTTTGTTGTTATTTTTTCTGTACCTCTGCAGAGGTCTGATAATGTAATAGTTAAAGCATCCTCGTTCCCTCTCTTGAGTACATTCTCCTCCCTCTCTTCATGATTCTCTCTGCTACCCCACCCCACATTGTCCTCTTTTCCTCAGCACTTGATGCATGTAGCAACACCAGAAGACATTGGAAGGAGAGCCAGAATCTACAAAAGGAAATTTGCCATCATGATGCAGTCTTACTGTGAACTACAGACTGGCTTTTCTGGTGCCTTTGAATTGCTGCCAAGGTCAAGCCTACAAAAATGACCTTTTTTTAAACTTTTTTTTTTAAATTAAGACTGTTAATCGTCATGCACCATTATTTTCATCAGAAAAGTACAAAGCAATAATTTTTATTAAACTTAATTAAAGTAATTGATAGCAGGTGCAATATTATGATTAGGTTTAAAAGTGGCATCTACCAAAGGTTCAGTTTTTGCAAATAGGGATAGGAAGTACCTCACCTCTTTGTGGGAAAAATACACAAGAGAATTGGAAATCAGTTCAAAAGGAACATTTCCTGATAATTGCCATTGAGGCAACATAACTTCTTGGGAAATCCTTCATAACTTCATAATGACAATGCCAGGCCTCATTTTGTATGAGCTTCATGGTGTCATTGGCTGAGCTGCTGCCACTTCAGATACATCTACTTTTGAAAATTTATGGTGCATCATGAAATGAAGAAGAGACCATTGACCATAGAGCATTTAAAGACTTGCATAAAGAATGGTCAAAAATTCCAATGGCAAATCTGCAGTGATTAGTATCATCAGTTCCCAAACAGGGACGCATGCCAGGAAGGTCCCGGGCTTGGTGAGGGTGTTTCAGTGAACTCCATCCACTCACAGTCCAAAGACACGTATGTTAGGTCAACTGGCTGTTCCAAAATGCCCCAAATTGTGTTTGTGAGTGTGAATGGTTGTGTGTTGGCCCTGTGAGGGTCCAGGTATCAGCGGAGATAGACTTCAGCCTCCCTTTGACCCTACTAGGATTAAGTGGTTTGGCAAATCAGAAATTGAGTGAGTAATTAGCCTAATGTAATTGTCTTTGGAGGAGAAATCCTGGATGAAGCCCATGAAACATCCCCCTAGCAACCCTCATAGGGTTAGGTGGCAAATGAGTGAGTGAGAGTGTCTTCAAACAATTAAAATGTGTAAATCGAAAGAAACATGATGGAACACAGTGGTAAACACGACCTAACTTTTGTCTACTGTGTTTTTCAGGCATCAAATTATACCTATACAAAATATAATTATGATTGCCAGTAAACATATAAAAAGTCTTTTCTTTATTAGTAGAATAATGCTCCATATGAATTACCAAATCACAGATTTAGTTTTTTTATTGCATTTTGGAAAACTTTTCTGGAAAGGGGGTTAGTGTTTTCCCTCCAGTTACATGGTACAAAACAGTATGATTCACCACAACATCAGAAATAAAATGCTCAAACCAGTTACTTGTGGATTACAATTCAATTGTGTTTATAGTGTAATTAAATGTGACTCAATAAAACAGGCCTGCTGTTCTTCTTATCATTTAAGAATTGAATCATCATGGCTTACTCATAGTTTGACCTGTTTAGATCTTGTGTTTACCACCAATTCAGCAACACCAGACACTTTGCTTGCTAATATAATGCACCTGTCAGTACTACATGAGCACCAGAAAGTAAACGCATGAAAGCATGTACTCTAAACTGGTTACGCACCAAAATACTCTAGTCTTAGTTAATACCATCACATTTGGCCAAATGCCAGTCACTGTAGAATCAGTGAGTGTTATAAGGTCTGTACAGTATATAGCCTCCTAAAGCCTAAAACCTAATGTTGTGTGTCTTGTCATTTCTCTGCACCATTTCTCTTCCTTACCATCTGATAGTTATTAAACTTGATCAACATCTTCAAACAGGAAGAAGTTTGCTAAACGAGTAGCACCCAATGGCCCTCATATGAGAACAGTGCAAGACATACACAAAATATAGTCCGAAGAAAAAGTGATGTCCTCATATGAGGACAGTGGGGTATCAAGAGATTAAAGGAGAGATATCATGCCTTTTCCTCTTTTCTGAGACATAATTGTTGTTACAGAATTGAATAGCAGTGTAAGACAACATCAGAGTGTCAAATAACAAGCATTGCACATTTTAACACACGATTTTGGCCGATTTATTTTTAGCACACTAGTATGTTACAGTGTGCCAGGCCTTCTGATCAGCTGGCCTTCCACCACACACACTGGTATTTCCGCCCATCCCAGTCTGCATCCCAGTGCACTGAGTGTGGAGTTTTCAAACAACCAATCAGAGCAGAGTAGGCACAGACATCAGAAATACCATAAACGGAAGGAGGAAGCCAAACAGACAGTCCAGTGCACACACTCAAAATCAGCATTTTTGCGGAAGGTGGGGATGCAGCATTCTGAAAGTCTTTGGAGGATTAGACAATTTGTTTTTTGGATTAGGAATTGTACTTTGGTGCTTCACTGATGTCTAAAATAAAAATGAATGGTCTGAAAATGGGTATAATATCTGATCTTTAGTATATCTTCGGGGATTACTCTAAACAGAATGAGCGGCTATAAATATCAGGCCAGACATGCTATAAATACAGCCCCTCTCTCAGGCTCCATTAGTTCAGTAACAAACGACCAACCTGTTAGGCTTCTGCATCCAGTTCCCATGAATCTTTACACACAGCATATGATGTCTTTATCAGTAAAAAGAGTGAAGAGGGGTGATGAACACTTTATAGAGATTAATTGACACACACCCTTCCCACACACACACACACACACACACACACACACACACACACACACACACACACACACACACACACAAGATGTGAACATTATTAGCAGTTCAATTAGTAGTTCCATTAGATAACCTGCATCCAACAAGCTGTACTACTTATATGTCAACCAAGCTGCATTTTAGCAGTGATGAGACTGTGTGTTCCTCATCTACAGAGATGCATCATACTCAAGGTCATCAGTGTGGTAATGGAGAATCCTCAATAATTAATAGCACATCTTCTTTGCTACATATCAGTGTGCGGGGAAAATCAGATACAACTGCAGTGCATGTGTCATATCACATATGTACAGTACTACAGAAACACAGTATATACAGATATAATCCTACCAATCCTGTCAAGAAACATTTTACATTTTTATAAGGAGTTAAACTAACAATGAGGATACATGAAATAACAAAGAGTTATATGGAAAAATAATGCTTAGAGCTGTCCTGTGTTGTTGTTTTTAATATCCGTTTTTCATTTCTACATTGCCCATTCATGCTGTCCTTACAAAAGCAAAGTGCAATGAGTAAGAATCATATGATCCACTGTTGCCATAGAAACTGATCCCAGCAGTGGGCTCTGGTGAGGTGAGTCACACGAGAGGAGCTTTCTGTATACCTCATGCACATACATTTAAACACACACACACACACACACACACACACACATACACACACACACACACACACACAGTTCAGGCTTGAGAAGCTCCACTGTATCTGTAAACAAAGCTGCATGTTTTAGCACAAGGGATTACTGAGCACTTTAGACTTTTTTTCATTTCCTTTCTCTTTTATCATGCATATTCTTACATAGTGCGACATCAAAATCATATAATTTGCAGTCCCAATGCAGGCCTAATATAAAGCCCAACATACGTTATTTAAATCTTTTGTAAAATAAAAAAAAAACTCATTATTTTCTTACTCAAACCTGGTGTGACTACAGCTACCTGTTTCAGGTAGAGTTTATACAGAACTGAACAGGTGTGTGCATGCACTCACCTCCCACATTAGGACATTTGATATCCATAGCTTACACTAGGCTTTCTGCAAACCACCCCCCTCCCAAACACACACACATGCAGAGACCACATGGTGAAGTGACACCCACTAACTGCCTCCAAGTCATATCATCTGTTGATTCACTGGAATAATAATGATTATAATTTAATATTAATTAGTGGATATCTAAAGTTTCCAAGTCAAGCCCTTTCACAGTATGACTGTACACTGATGAAAAAATTAATATGAGTTATTTTAAACTAATTCAGTTAAGAGAGCAAAAGGTATTTCCTGACATCACTTCTCATTGCGGGGCGGCACAGTGACGTAGTAGTTTGCACGTCTGCCTCACAGCAAGAAGGTCCTGGGCTCGGCGAGGACGTTTTTGTGTGGAGTTTGCATGTTCTTTCCATGCATGCATGAATTTCCTCCAGGTATTTCAGTTTCCTCCAACAGTCTAAGACTTGTGTATTAGGCTAATTAAACACTCACTCACTGATTTGCCAAACCGCTTAATCCTATTAAGGTCGCAAACAGGCTAGAGCCTATCTCAGCTTATACTGGGTGAAGGCGGGGTACACCTTGAACTGGTCACTAGACCATCGCAGGGCCAACACACACACACACACACACAAACACACACAATTATTTACACTTACACTCACACATAGGGGCAATTTGAATCAGCCATTTAGTCTAATGTGCACATCTTTGGACTGTGGGAGGAAACCAGACTACCCGGAGGAAATCCATGCAATCACGGGAAGAACACGCAGACTCCACACATAAACGCTCTCGCCAAACCCAAGAATCAAACTCACGACCTCGCTGTAAGGTGTACATAATAACCACTGCACCACCTTAGGCTAATTAGCTGTTGCACCATGCCCCGTAGTGTGTGTCTGTTGGCTCAGCGATGGTTTGGTGAGATGTTCAGGGTGTACTCACACCTTCTCCCAGTGTCAGCTGAGAGGTTTTAGCCTCTCATTGCCCTTAGATTAAGCGGTTTGGCAAATCAATGTGTGAGTGATTAGCCACTGTGTTTTTAATATCACCCAGTAGTGGCTACCACACTGAACACAAATACAGTGGTGTGAAAAAGTGCTTGCACTCTTCCTGGTTTCTTATTTTTTTGCATGTTTGTCAAACTTAAATGTTTCAGATCATCAAACAAATGTAAATATTAGTCAAAGACAACACAAGTAAACACAAAATGCAGTTTTTAAATGAAGGTTTTTATAATTAAGGGAGAAAAAATCCAAACCTACATGGGCCTGTGTAAAAAAGTGATTGCCCCCCTTGTTAAAACATAACTGTGGTTTATCACATCTGAGTTAAATTTCTCTAACCACACCCAGGCCTGATTACTACCACACCTGTTCTCAATCAAGAAATTACTTAAATAGGACCTGCCTGACCAAGTGAAGTAGACCAAAAGATCCTCAAAAGCTAGACATCATGCCGAGATCCAAAGAAATTCTGGAACAAATAAGAAAGAAATTAATTGAGATCTATCAGTCTGGAAAAGGTTATAAAGCCATTTCTAAAGCTTTGGGACTCCACTGAACCACAGTGAGAGCCATTTTCCACAAATGGCGAAAACATGGAACAGTGGTGAACCTTCCCAAGAGTGGCCGGCCCGACCAAAATTACCCCAAGAGCACAGTGACAGCTCATCCAAGAGGTCACAAAAGACCACACAACAACACCTAAAAAACTGCAGGCCTCACTTGCCTCAGTTAAGGTCAGTGTTCATGACTCCACCATAAGAAAGAGACAGGGCAAAAATGGCCTGCATGGCAGAGTTCCAAGACAAAAACCACTGCTGAGCAAAAAGAACATTAAGGCTCATCTCAATTTTGCCAGAAAACATCTTGATGACCCCCAAGACTTACTTACGGAAAATACTCTGTGGACTCATGAGACAAAAGTTGTTAAAACTTTTTGGAAGGTGTGTGTCCCATTACATCGGGCGTAAAAGTAACACCGCATTTCAGAAAAAGTACATCATACCAACAGTAAAATATGGTGGTGCTAGTGTGATGGTCTGGGGCTGTTTTGCTGCTGCAGGACCTGGAAGACTTGCTGTGATAAATGGACCATGAGTTCTGCTGTCTACCAAAAATTCCTGAAAGAGAATATTCTGCCATCTGTTAATGACCCCAAGCTGAAACAAACTTGGGTTCTGCAGCAGGACAATGATCCAAAACACACCAGCAAGTCCACCTCTGAATGGCTGAAGAAAAACAAAATGAAGACGTTAGAGTGGCCTAGTCAAAGTCCTGACCTGAATCCTATTGAGATACTGTGGCATGACCTTAAAAAGGCAGTTCACATTCGAAAACCCTCCAATGTGGCTGAATTACAACAATTCTGTAAAGATGAATGGGCCAAACCAGTTATTAGGTATAGGGGGCAATCACTTTTTCACACAGGGCCATGTAGGTTTGGATTTTTTTTTTAAATAAAAACCTTCATTTAAAAACTGCATTCTGTGTTTACTTGAGTTGTCTTTGACTAATATTTACATTTCTTTGATGATCTAAAACATTTAAGTGTGACAAACATGAAAAAAAAAGAAACCAGGAAGGGGGCAAACACTTTTTCACACCACTGTATCTAAAATCAAGAATCAGATGTGACTTCCTCACAGGTTTGCAAAGTAGTAAAATATCAAAGCCTTACAGCTCCAGGGTACCTGGTTCAATCCTGATTTTAGGTTACATACGGTAACTTACTGTATGTTTGGAGTTTCTGTGCATGTTTTCTGTGTTTGTTTGGGTTTCCTCCTAGTTCTCTAGTTTCCTCCCACCTACCAAAATATGGGTGTAGAAGGTCTGGCTCCTCTAAAGTGTTGCTTCTCAGTGTAAATGACTGTAAATGTGTAGGTACACCATGTGCATGAAATAGAAGGCAGCCCCATTAAAGAATTAATTCATTCATTATTTTCATGTTTCATTATTTTTTAAAAATATGATTTCCTCACATAATTAGTTATTTTTTGATTGCATCTCTGCTGAAAAAAATCCAGCTTGGTCTGAGAAGCCATTAGCTGTCTAAAACACAGTAAATTAACAATAATTCACAGAAGGCGAGGTGAAGGTCACTGATTAATAGCTGAGATGGAATGTAAAGGGACTGTTCAATTCAGCGGCATCCACCAAGCCTGTGCTGCATATCTGTTATCGTATATACTACACAAGAAGCAAAAATATACACTAAAATAAGATTCTTATCAAAATTCTTATGGTTTATTTTTTACATATTACAAACATAGGTCAAGTGAGCTCTGTGCACTCTGAGCAAAAGTAACTGTTTAGCCTGCTCATTTAGCATACTTTAGCACAGTTTAGTGCATATTACACATAAACGTTAATATATCATGCTGTGTAAAGGTAGAGATGCAGAAACACAAGAAAAACAAACTCAAATGAGATGTTTATTATTTATTTTTCCATTTTGGGGTGGCATAATGGCACAGAGGTATGCACTTCCGCTTCGCAGCATGAAGGTCCTGAGTTTTGAGCTGCATGCTTGATGAGGGTATTTCAGAATGGAGTTTGTATGTTTGCATTGGTTTCCTTTAGGTGCCCCAGTTTTTTTTCCACATTCTGTGGCTGTTCCAAACCGCCCCACGTGTGAACGGTTCTGTCTGGGTTGACCCTGTGATGGGCTGCAAGGTGTACAGGGTGTACCCCACCTTGCCCAGAGTTGGTTGGGGATGTGCTCCAACTTCACTGCAACTGTGAACAGGATTACAGTATTACAGTAGATATATATATTATTGAATGAAATTAAATTATTATTCAGTAGGCTGCATTGCCGTCAGCGTGTTTCTGCCCTGCCCAGAGTGAGCTGAGATGGGCGCCAGCCTCCCCACTACCCTAATTAGGATTAAGCAGTTCAGAAAATGAATGAATTAATTAATTTATTTTCCTTTAAAGGGTAATGATGATGACACTGGCTGCTCCAAGTTACTGTGACCAACTACTCATTGATCCACTCATTATCCACTCATGATAATGTTTTGTAATCCAGAGATTGTGTACCAATCAGATCACACTGTTTCTGTGTTGTATATACTAAATACTGGTACATGCAAGTCACTCACTCACTCACTCACAGAACCGCTTAATCCTATTAGGGCTGCGGGGAGGTATCTTAGCTGACACTAGGTGAAGGCGGGGGACACCCTGAACAGCTGGTCAGACCATTGCAGGGCTAACAAACCCACAACCATTCCCACTCACACTCAAGGACAATTTGGAACAGCAAGTTAGCCTAATGTACATGTCTTTGTACTGTGGAAGGAAACCGGAATACCTGGAAGAAACCAATGCAAACAAAGAGGGAGCATGCAAACACCACACAGCTCAGAACTCGAATCCTTGGACCTTTGTGCTGTTGAGCGGACGTGCTAACCACTACACCACTGTGCCGTCACTCAAATAATCGAGACTCTTGATAGTAATTTAACTGATTACCTCAGGCTGAGTTTTGGAAGCTGGGAGCTGGTCAGCTGGTCATATTGTGTTTGGTTTTTGTTTCTTTTCCTAATTGCCTTATTACTGTTGGAACTTTGGGCTGCACAGTGACGTAGTGATTAGCACATCCGCCTCACAGCAAGAGGGTCCTGGGTTCGAGTCCTGGGCTGTGTGGAGTTTGCATGTTCTCCCCGTGCTTGTGTGGGTTTCCTCCGAGCACTCTGGTTTCCTCTGACCAGTGACATGCACATTAGGTTGTGTGGCTGTTCCAAATTGCCCCTAGGTGTATTAGAGTGAGTGAGAATGGTTGTGTGTGCATTGCCTTGCGATGGTCTGGGGAGGGTGTACCGTTCCTTCTTTTAGTGCCAGCTGAGATAGGCTCCAGTCTCCCTGCAACCTTAATAGTAGGGTTAAGCGTTTGGGCATATGAGTAATGAGAGTAAGTGTTGTTTAGTAATTCAGAAGAATTTCTTTCTTTTTCACTAAACTTCTATTCCATGGTTTAATGTTAGGTTTGGTGACGACAAAATCAGGGAGACTAGGAGTTAGGGTGGAAGAAGGTATCTTCTGCTGCTAATCCTATTTCTACTGAATGTTCTTATGGATACAGTGAAAGCTCGGCATCACCTGACACGAGTGTTTCATCAGCCTGTTCGTGCGCTGCCTGGTCTACGCGGCGCTGACGCACAAGCGCACTGGTGACTCACGCGCTCTTATAGTAGGCGCTAATTTGTTCTCCGCCAATCGGAATAAAAACAAGCTGGAGGCGCTGTGATTTTTCTTTCTTTTTTTATTTATTTTCAGAACACAACACAACACAGCACAGCGGGTTGGTTGGACGGCACGCCCGCCTCCTGTGAGCGCCGAGGCTGGACTGTGTGTGATGCTGAAGTTACTATTTTGGGTTGGAAGGAAAGGCGCATCCGCTTTGGCGCACTGGGGACTGAAACATCCGAGAAAACGCGACTGCTGTCCATGCGTTTGTTTTATATGCTCTGGCTTCCTTATGGCGGTATTTGACGTCTAAAAAAGGTAAGCAAATGATCTAATTCTAATTTCCCCCCTTTTTCCTTCCTTTCTTTCTTTCTTTTTATATATTTATTTGTTTGCTGATTAATTAATTATTTAATTTTAACCAAGCACCCTACTTCTTATTGCATGGAAGAGTATAACACTGATTTCTACCTGGCGAGGGGATCTGAGCCTGCAGGGATTTAAACACATTTTCAGGTCATGGCTGATTCTGTGCATGGCTTTGTATCCATCCTGTGTAGGGTGCACGTATTAAAAATGATTCATGCATACAGATGATTCTGAGCGCTGCTGTGGACGTGATGCGTCGATCTTTCAGAGGAAACGTGACACGCTTGTTTGACCTTGAGGATGCTCTGCACCCGCAGGCTTCCACCGACCTGACTGTCTGTGCGCAGCACGTGCTCGTGTTTTCACCCCAGTGTGTTCATCTATTTGCTTGTCTTAATGGGTCATGAGACATACAGTGGATGTGTGACACCTTTGTCTGTAACCACTGAGCTTAACGCTCAATGCCCCAGTTCTGGTTTTATTATAATAAAAAAGATTATACATGATCACACAAAATTCACAGTATTTCCCATGAGCTGTTTGGTGGAAAGCTTGCTAGAATATATCCATATATCTTCCGTCAATCATCAAGGATGAAGGTTGTAGTAGATTAGGGGTAAGGTGTGAATACACCTTGGATGGCATGCCAGTCCTTTGTAGGGCACTTTACACACATGTTTAGGTCCAGACACAAATTTGTCAAGCCTAGAAAACCAGAACCATTTAAATTGGCCCAGGGACACTGGACCTCCTGGAAACCCACATGGTGAAAGACTATTAACCCTTTTGACCAGTTCAGTGGGTAACACAGTGGCATAATGGTTAGCACTTATGCCTCACAGCAAGAAGGTCATGGGTTCAAGTCCTTCAAGGAGGGCATTTCTGTGTGGAGTTTGCATGTTCACCCCGTGCTTGAGTGGGTTTCCTCCAGGTGTGGCAGTTTTCTCCCATTGTCCAAAGACGTGCATTAGGTCATAATAGGTTACTCTGGCATTAGCTGTGACTGTGAGTGTGAATGGTTGTGTATGTGTTTGCCCCGCGATGGTTTGGCGAGCTGTTCAGGGTGTACCCCGCCTTCGCCCAGAGTCAGTTGGGATGGGATGAGATGGGATGGGATCCAGCTTCCCTGTGGCCCTAATAAGTTAAACGGGTTTGAAGAATGAAATGAATCAGATGAGTGGATAAATAATTAGTTAAACTTTCACTGTAAAATAAGTGTAAAAGTAGGCATTGTTGTCATCCAGTAAAGTGTGATCTCGTGCTGCTAGGTTCTTCATAACATCTGCTTTAGCATTGCATCTGCTAAGGTGCAGTTGCAACTAAAAAAATAGGTGCAATACATATGTTCTTATGGTTCAAAGTTTTAACTCACACCATGGAACTGGCATGAACATAGACAGGGACAGAAATCAGTATAATTCTTACAGAGCACTACTTTGTCTTGATCCAGTATATTGTTTTCTGGCTAGTGGACAGTCTGGCAGAATGCAGACAGATGGACGGTTAAGAAAGCAAGCACAGGATCACATGAAGCACGGAAGTGAGAATTTTGTTAAGCCCTAGTGCCTAGCAACGCACTGAGACAGTCTGGAGCATTTCCCATTACAGCTGACAGCTGGGATGTAATGTGCAACAGCATTTGGATTTTTTGTTTTTGAGAAACCCAGCTAAGCTGATCCGGAGTTATGCTGTGTTTATTCGTGACTAGAAACATCAGTACATAAACCACATGTCGACCTGTTCTACATGTGATTGAGAAAGTATGGTTCTTTTATTATTCCATATGGTGGCAGTACCATAGTACTACACCAATGATGGTGTAGTGGCTAACAGGTTCGCCTCACAGCAATACCGTTCTGAGTTCGAGTCCCAGGCTCGGTGAGGGCGTTTTTGTCTGGAGCTTGCACATTCTCCCATGGCAAGTCTGGCATGGTGTTCAGCCCTTACTCAGAGTTGGCTGAGACAGGCTTCTGCCTCCTTGTATCCCTAATAAAAGATAGAACGGTTCAGAAACTAAAATGATGAAGTGAGGGCTCTGATATAAATCTATGTGGGATACATGCATGTCTATTGACATACATTAAACCTACTATGTTTTGAAGCTAATGGTCATGTCTTGCTACACTTTGCTCCGACAAGGACAAAAATAGCTAATGTGTGAGTAATATTTCATGACAGACATCTCTGATAAAAATGCCTTTTGCTTGGTCACCTCTGAGACCATGAATCTGAATCCCAGAAGCAGGGTTGACGTCTGCAGTGACGCAAAGCACTACATATGCCCTCTGAAGTGGAAGCAAGTTTTAGTGTTGGCAGCTTAGTGGACGTAATCAATATAATGTCTTGGCAAGTCAGACAGGTCTGCTTAACTTGCTCTATTTCTCGGCACCTCCATTTCTAATGCATGCCTGTTATGAAATAAAGATGACTGTGCATTTATAGTGCACTGGACATATACAGTTTAATGAATGTAAAAATCATACCCTCTACTAAAGAATGGCAATAAAAATGACTTATGAATGACTACACTACAATTCAGCATGCCTTTCTGAATTGTAGTCAGTCATTCATAGCACGTATGCGTCACAACAAGAAGGTCCTGAGTTAGATTCGCGGCCCTGGGATTTTTGCATTGAGTTTGCGTATTCTCCTTGTGCTTGTGTGGGTTTCATCAGGGTACCTTAGGTTTCCTCCCACTGTCCAGAGACATGCACATTAGACAAACTGGCTTTTTTAAATTGTCCCTAGGTGTGACTAGTTGTGTGTGTTTTGCCCTGTGATGGTCTGGTGAGCTTTTCAGGGTGCCTTCGCCCAGTGTTGGTTGAGATAGGCACCAGCCTTCACACGCCCCTAGCAGGATTAAGCAGTTCGGCAAATGAGTGAGTGCGAGTGAGTGAGGGTTCCTTATTCTGTTGACATGGCTGTGTTCCCAAACTGTACATTGCTGGAGATCTTAGTAAATACCAGCACCGCCACTTTTGGATGCGAATATTAAAATCCAGTGAGCAATTTGCAGTAAATTGATTTAATCTCCTCGTGACACACTTCCTTCAGTTTAGAAACTGTGTAGCTGCCAAAGCCGGCTGATCTGTGACGTCTGTAGGACTGATCATTAGCATGCATGATGTTGGGTAGTATGCTGGTATGGTTCAGGTATGCATATCTGCACTTACATCTACATGATGTGGGCTGGACACTAGCACTTCAGATATTGTGCTTGAGGCAGAATCGGGTCCTGCTGGAATGTATTTGCATGGTGCCGATGTGAAGCACACTGAGTGGGTATTGCCTAGCAACACAGACATTCCTTGCAGTTTTTGCCCTCGATTGATCAAACATGGCTGTTTGTCTATGAGATGAAAAGCCTGCTTATGTGAGATGTTCCATAGTCTCCTGAATAGTTTGATTTAATGTATGGAAACCCAGTCATATCGATATTATCTATTTTTATTGTTTTTGATAAAAAAAAATTGCTTGGTATTATACTATATTACATATGATTGTTTTTCCCAACCAGGGTATCAGTTATCTTTTATTCACATAGGTACTTACTTCAGTATGGAGAGTGACTGACATTGCAGAGAATAGCCTGCACAGACTTCATTTAGAACTATTAATAATTGGAACTCACTGGGATGAAATGATTTGAACTTCCACAAAGTTTAATACAAGCACATCGTTGCACGGACCTTATTTCTAAACAATTCAGACGAAGGTTCTCTGCTTTCAGGGCAGAATTACCAAGCTAGCCATAAAATGCACCATTCGCATTTATTAACTTCGAGCCTCTTAATCCTACTACGGTCGCAGGGAGACTGGGGGAGACTAGAGTCTATCTCAGCCGACTCCGAGCAAAGGTGAGGTACACCCCAAACAGCTCGCTATTCCATCACAGGGCCAACAGACACAAACACACAACAATTCACACTCACACTCACACGTAGGGACATTTTGGAACAGCCAAATGACCTAATGTGCAAGTCTTTGGACTGAGGGAGGAAACCGGAATACCCGGGGGAAACCCATGCAAGCACGACGAGAACATACATACATACACCACACAGAAACGGCCTCGCTGAACCTGGGACTCAAACCCAGGACCTTATTGCTCTTATTGCTAGGGGTGCGGCACAATAGTATAATGATTATATGTTAATCATTATACTACTGTGCCGCACCCCGCACCATTTACATCTATCACAAAGCTGGAAAGCTTCATAAGACATGAACTGGGCAGAATAAAGGAAGATATCAAAATATCAAAATATGTGTGTCATGTTGGAGATTTTACTAGTATAACATGCACAAAAACAAATTTTTAATTTTTTTTTAGAGAACTTGGGCTAATGTTTCATAATAAACATATTACTGTCACATCATTCCTATTATTTCTTTCACTTTTTTCAGAACCTATGCAGTAATATACTGTGATACTATATACACTATATATCCTTGTCTCAGTCATGTCTAATTTTCTCCTCTCATCTCCCACAGCACAGAACTCCTATCTCTTCAGAGTGGTGACTAGCATACAAGACATCTTATCCAACTCATATTTCTGACTTAATCCAGTTCAGCCATGCCTAAGAGCAGTAAAGTGACGCAGCGTGAGCACAGCAACGAGCATGTTACCGAGTCTGTGGCTGACCTGCTGGCCCTGGAGGCCCCAATGGACTATAAAAGTAGTCAGATGAGCATGAGCATGCCTGGAGGAGGTGCAGCACCAAAGCCTGACATCTCTCCAGACCTGGAGGATGGCCGACCAGCCTGGAACAGCAAGTTGGAGTACATCCTGGCCCAGGTGGGCTTCTCAGTAGGTCTAGGCAACGTATGGCGCTTTCCTTACTTGTGCCAGAAGAACGGCGGAGGTAAGGCGTTGGTGGTCTTATTTTGGTTATGTTACTCAACAGTGGTTGTCTTTAAATTAATTAAGATTTATTTATATAACAGTTTTCACGATGCATATAGTAAATTCCAGAAGAAATCTCAGAGGGGAACCCATCCCTCTATGTATACTGAATAAAATTTATTCTAGGGCATGCAAATTTCAACACAAGTTCAAGCTTTACTTTTAAACAAAGTGATTCAAGTTGAACAGATATTTTTGTGAACATTCATCAAAAAATCTAATTAAGATTAATTGCAGTTAATTTCCACAATGAAGGTGCGGTTCTAGATGTTGAATGGCAGTATCTTGTATGACCGTGTCTGGCATTAAAGACTAGCGGAATGGGTCATCCTTACAGCATAACTTGTGTGTATGTAATACGTTTCAGTTATACAGATGCTTGTTTTAACATAAATGACCATAAAAAGCACAAAACTGGTAATTTTTTGCCAGGGATTACTAGCAGGGGATAGCAGTCAACACGTTGGCCGGGGTTGACATCTCTGGTGAAGACATTGAGATGGTACATTCTAGTGACTCTGAGGACTCTAAATCCAAAATGGCTTATGCTGCTAGTGTTTTACAAACTCAGCTTTCCTGTCGTTAGTTGGTTTAGGAACAAAAAGAAATTTTCTGCATTTTTTGTGCTTGTTGTTTGTGCAGCTCAGCACTAACCGACAACGTGTTATGCTACTAATAAATAGCTAGTAACAATAATTCACCAACGGTACCTTTTAAACACAGCTTGAATTGTGTGTGAGTGTGTAGTGATTCCAGCACAAACCATGACACCTGGTTCACCCCAGTGGTCTTGCTCTGAAACAATAACATCTATGCCAAATTCACACCCTAACATTAATAACACTCAACTTGAAACGTGATTCATCAGAAAACATGACCCTGTTCCATCTGAGAGCATTTCAAGCTGGGTGTACTCTGGTCCATTGCAGACGCACACACTGATGAGCAGGAATCAGCACCAGCACATGACTCGGGCATTGGCTGTGTAAACCTGCTTCCTGTTACCGATTGTGGACAGTTTGCCAATGCTGCTCTGGTGATGACCTCTGGTCTGTGTGGCAGTAACTGTAGCTGGATGGAAGTGCATGCAAAGGTGTTGGAGATGAATGTGGTGATCCTGGTGTGGGGTGGTGACACGTGGTCTGTCTCGACAGCTTTGAAATCTTGAATGCATTGACATGGAACTATTCTTGTGTTCTGCCTGTGTGAGACTTCACAGAAAAGTGGCCCTTTTCTTGCTCATCTTGACGCAGTTGTACCATGATCAGATGTTGCGTCATGACAAAACCAAATGGCTCTTAACTTGGACATTGTGTTGGCTATTTATTGTCCAAATTTCAGAAGGATTGGCCACAGAGTTCTACCCACAATAGGCAGAGTGGCAAAATTTATCATAATGTGTAAACAGAGAAACAAAGCTCCATCTCAGAAAAAACAAGAAAAATTACCAGTAAGTAATTTAATAAACTTAAATTTATATCATTATGATAAAAAAAGTTTGTATTTGCTGTAGAAATATTTTAAAATTATTAATGTTGTGTTGGAAGTTTGAGTCAGTATACTTTAAAGTCATACTTTTGTGAGTATCTCGTTATGTGCCTGCATGCACAATGCATGAACAGCAAAGTGCACCCACACAATGTATGTATCAAAGCCCAAAACCACACCAAAAATCCCATTGAAATGAATGGGGAGAGGTTGATGAACAATCGTGAAACTTGCCTAAATTTGACGTCTTGTCAAGAAGCTATACTTTCACATAGAAACTTGGTTGGACTTTTAAAACGTAGACACTGAGGTCGTTAACGGTCAAGGTCTGGGCTAGAGTGAGTGATGTCATCAGCAGAGTGGGACAGAAGAGAAGATTATCTTGAAAAAAGCTTTTAACTCGCTCCTACTCCCATAATTTTCACTCTACTCCAATAAATTTTACATCAGAATTGAGGATGAACATGTAAATTTCGAGACAACAACAAAAGGTGTTTAAAATCACTTAAAACCAGCGATGGGAAATACGGTTTCCAAATCAGTCCAAAAGCGAGATGCACTCCATCTATATTTTTCACTTGAAAAGGCAGTGTAACTGTTAGTAACATCACTATGGCAATGGCCAACTGTGTCTGAACCTGCATTTCACACACACCTGCTGCTCGTTAACACATAAAAATGAGTCTCTCTCACACACACACACACACACACACACACACACACACACACACACACACACACACACACACACACACACAATGCTTATTTGTTTGGCTCCAGACAGGCAGATGACCTTGGCGAACAAAGGCTTTGAGTTATCCATATCAAACCTGGTATGCTGATTCAAACTGATGCTGATTCATGACCTTTGTCCGAACAAGGTGGACAGACTAGAAATTACTAGGGGTTTTTTCATGTACTTTTCGGCAGCAGTTGCAGGCACATCTCCAAATTTCTTCAAGAATTTTTCTAGGTAGTCCTACTATACATACAGGAAGGTCTTTATGTTTTTTAATATCAGAAATCAGTCTTTATCTCCTTTTGTCAACAGCACTTCAAGAATTTGAGCCACTTTATTTATGTTATGAGCCACTTTATTTATGTTATATAAATATATTTATTTAATGGCAAGACATGGTTAAGTAGAGGCAGCATGGTGGCGTAGTGGGTTCGATTCCCAGCTAGGGCGTTTCTGTGTGGAGTTCTCCGTGCTTGCATGGGTTTCTTCCGGGTACTCCGGTTTCATCCCACAGTCCAAAAACATGTAGGCTAATTGGCTGTTCCAAATCACCCCTAGGTGTGAGTGTGAATGGTTGTCTGAGTGTTGGCCCTGCGATGGCCTGGCGAGCTGTCCAGGGTGTACTCCACCCTCACCCAGAGTCGGCTGAGATGGGCACCAGTCTCCCCGCGACCCTATTTAGGATTGAGTGGTTCAGAAAATGAATGAATGATGAATGGTTAAGTAGATTAGCCTGTATCGATGGTTGAATACTGTTCACCTTGCAAACTGTGTTCCATATCTTAGCACATAGAAAAGAAACTTGGGAAACCACAATGTTGTACAATGTAAAATTCTCAGCAGGCAAAAACTGTTTGGACAGTTGTATAAATGATTTTCATAAAACTATCAGCCAAAGTCTATCATGGGTCTGTGTTTGGAACTTTGCCACCTCCCATGGATCTCGAGTACAGAACGTAAATGAGAAAATGGAAACTTGATTATAAAACAGTTTAAAAACACACCTAGGTGGTTGTTCTACTGAAAATTTTAGACAATTGTTCTAAAAGGATTATCTTAACAATAAAAAGTACATATATTCTGAATGCACACCACACATCAGTTTTTAATTGTGAATATGTAATACTGTTAATTGTACTCCATTATAGCCCAACCCTGGTGCTAGATTCAACTATACATGATGCTTTATAGAAAACCTCTTCCGTTACATAAGGTTTGAAGTGTACGGTCATTGTGTACCAAATGTATTGATCTGACAATCTAGCATAGTTATTTACGGCAACCAAAGGCAGAGACACTTTATAAACGAGCTAGTCAAGGCCACAGAGGGCACGATATATAATCCTACCCTACCAGTAATGTTTCTAGGAGCTATTACTCTTTCTGCTGAGGCCCTGTATTTTTAGTCCTCTGCAAGAAAATACATGCAGCTTAGTATCTGTTGTATCAAATATAGTGCACAGGATAATGTGTGATGTATCATTGTAGTATTGTTGTGTAGAAGATAAAAATCCAGTGCCCTGAGAAATTCCTAGTTTTCCTTTGTACACAAATTCATCATTATTTTAAAAACAGAATATTTTTGTGTATTCAAATGGATAGGTCACAGTTCAGTGTTGAGACATTTTTGTTTTCTGTGCTAACATTGAATTTGCAGCTTTTCTGAAAATGTCTGAAAAGTGTAACCGGCTCCTTTCAGGATCATAAAGGTTGAGGTGGCGGGATGAATTCCGTAATTTAGTTTTAAACAAATTATGTTGGGTGGCACAGTGTTGTACCCTGCCTTCGCTCAGTGTTGGCTGAAATAGGCTCCAGCCTCCCCCGCCATGCTAATAGGAATAAGAAATTCATCAAATGAGTGAGTGAGTCATGTGTCATGATGGTGTAATGGTTGGCTTATCGGCCTCAAAGCAAGAGTGGAAGAATTATGTAAGTTAGCTTAAAACAAATTAGGATGAGCAGCATGGTAGCGTAACCGGCCTTCGCTCAGAGTCGGCTGAGACAGGTACCAGCCATCCCATAACCCTAGTAGTAGGATTAAGCAGTTAGGCGTTGAGATGACAAATTATGCTGTTTTTATCTTGTACTTGCGTTTCAAATTCCTGCATTTGTGAAAAATAACAGATATTTCGGATATTATTGTACATATAGTTCCATATCGGAGTGCTAGAGTATGCACAGGTAAAACATGACACTCTGACATGTCCTGTCTTGTCTAGTAGCCATGGAGTTGCCTTTTATTTTTGATATCCCACTGGACCTTGTTTCCCTTATCCTATCTCTCTCTCACTCTCTATCCCACTGTGCTCCCTTCTGTCTGTCTCCTATAGTTATATGCAAGGCCTGCAATTTCCTTTTCATTATCAGGCAGTATAAATAACCCATGGACAAAAGGCTAAACAGAGCCGTGGAGCACCACCAAACAGCAAACAAGCTTCACTGTCAAACTGATAACAAGCAGATATTTTTGCTAATAATAAAGTCTGATCAAAGTCATAACGCTGCATTACTCACAGTCTACCATGCACTAATTTTGGCTCCATACAGAGATTTGCGGGGAAAAAGATGAAGGTGCTGTTGGTCACCTCCTGCAGAAATCTCTGTCACCATGGAGCTGCCTGACGTCAAGCCGCACAATGATTTGCTGTTTCATTGTGTCGCATCAGGCTCTATCTGCTCACTCACGCTTACTGGGCTTTCAGCTATACCCAGGGGATTGTAATTAGCAAACCTGCAAAGTACATTCCAGAAATAAAACGTGCTCTATAGGTGAACACACACAGTCAAAATGTGTATGAAGTGTAGACTTCCAATAATTTAAGGAGTTTAAAAAAAGTATTTCATTAATTTTTACTCAAAGGTCATCCCCATTTGCAGAGGCTCAAAATTAATTGGACACTTGCCTGAGAAGTAGTGTCATGGCCAGGTGTGGCCTGTTCCTTCATTATGTGAAGTGTACCAAAGTGTTGAATTTGCATTCGGCAGCTGTTCATTAGCGGCATGGTGGCATAGTGGTTAGCATGTTCACCTCACAGCACAAAGGTCCTGGGTTCGAGTCCCAAGGTTTGGATGTTTCTATGTGAAGTTCACATGCTTTCCCTGTGCTTGCATAGGTTTCCTCAAGGTACTCTGGTTTCTTTCATCAGTTGAAAGACATGCACTCTAGCTAATTGACTGTTTCAAATTGCTGCTAGGTGTGAATGTGAATGGTTGGGTGTGTATTGACCCTGCGATGGTCTGGTGAGCTGTTCAGGGTATACCCTGCCTCCAGTGCTGGCTGAGAGAGGCTCCAGGTTTCCTGTGACCGTAATAGGATTAAGTGGTTCAGCAGATGAGTGAGTAAGTGATGAGTGGCTGTAATTTAGAACTCTCTTAATGAAGTCCAAAGAGTTGTCAGCGTCAGTGAAGAAGGCCATTATTATACTGGGAAAAAGAAAATAAACATGGGATACCAAATATATTAAGGGGACCAAATCAAAAAATTTGGAATACACTGGCGAGTACAGCAACAACAAAAGGCTTGGAACACCACAAAAAAACTAAAGTGAATGACTTTAAAAAAGTCTTTCTGTAGTGAAGAGAAATCACAACATCTTGCGAAGTTAAGAAAACTTTCATATCATTGTCTTAACCTATATCAAGACACGTCTTTATGAAAGTATTTCCAGAGGTCTTACATCAAGGTTTAAAACACTGGCAACACTCACTGATAGGAACGCCAGATTGAATTTTGCCTGCAAAATTCTGGAATGAGATTCTTTAGACAGACAAAAGATAGGAAGAGGTATTGAGAAGAAAAGCAGCAGCTCATGATCCAAGCAGGTGGGTAGGTGGTGTCGTAGTTAGCACGTCTGCCTCACAGCAAGAAAGTCCTGGGTTCGAGTCCGGGGCTTGGGAAGGGCGTTTATGTGTGGAGTTTGAATGTTCTTCCATGTTTGTATGGATTTCCTCTGAGTACTCCAGTTTTCTCCCACAGTCCAAAGACATGGGCATTAGGCTAACTGGCTGTCCCAAATAGCTATACGTGTGAATTGTCGTGTGTGTGTGTGTGTGTGTGTTTGTGTGTGTGTGTGTGTGTGTGTGTGTGTGTGTGTGTGTGTGTGTGTGTGTGTG
>JAOUQZ010000030.1:5223354-5234236 GCA_028564935.1 Neosilurus hyrtlii
GAGTTGGCTGAGATGGGCGCCAGCCTCCCCGCGACCCTAATTAGGAATAAGCGGTTCAGAAGATGAATGAATGAATGTATCTTTGTCAAGGATTTACATCAGGATCTCTTTTTTCTGACATTATAACTTTTAGCATTAGTAACAATAAAAAATTAACTTTAAAGTTTTCAGAGTTAATACCATAAACATTACTTGTTCTTTTATTCAGTCAACATAAGTAACCATTATATCCTGGATCCTGGTCATTACAGGACACCACTCTCTCTCACACTCTCACACACACACACACACAGCTAGGAGCAATTTAGTGTAACCAGTTCACATGACAGTTTTTGGACAATATGAACACATATGAGAACCCACAGAAACATGGAGAGAACATGCAAGTAGAGCTGTGAAGCCGCAGTGCTACCCATTACCCACTGTGCCACACCTGAGTTCATTACTAAAATATTAATGATACAATAATAAAATAACACTAAAGTAACAATAACAAATATTTTTTTGGCCTGTAAATCATTATTTTAAAAATTAATAATTTAGGTTACTTCCATGAAGGAGGTGATGTTTTTGACACATTGGTTGGTCCATCTGTTTATTAGTATCTTTACTCAAAATGTTATGAATGAATTTTTTTTTTCCCTTTTTTTTTTGCTTTGTTTTGTTTTGGAGAGGTGGAGAAAGGCCCAAGTAACACTCCACAAGTTTGCATTTAACTCCATCAGTAAAGACAACAATGCTTCCACAAAAAATTTGATTTCAACATCTACATAAGATCTATCACAAGGTCTTAACCACAAGTGTGCCTCTATCTACCCAACAGTATAACTGAGTACCAGTAAAAAAACTACTGGGATAAGCTTTGGCTTAATGAGCTGTGTAAAAAGGGTACAAAAAACCCAACTTACTCTACCTATGTTAACTAATGCTTGGAACTTCTACTTGTTGATCCTTAAGAAAAATATTACCATAAAGTAAATGTAGGCTAGATAAAGGTACAATTAATGAAAACTTATTTAATATTTATAAATGGGTTAGCACATTCGCATCACAGCAAGAAGGTCCTGGGTTCAAGTCACAGGCTCGGGCATTTCTATGTGAAGTTTGCATGGTTTCCTCCAGGAACTCTGGTTTCCTTCCATAGTCCAAAACATGCACATTAGGCTAATTGGCTGTTTCAGATTGCCCCTAGGTGTGCGTGTGAAAAGTTGTGTGTTTGTTGTCCTGCAATGGTTTGGCATTCTGTTCAGGGTGCACCCTGCCTTCCCCCAGTGTTGGCTGTGATAGGCTCCAGGCTCCCCACATCCCTGTTAGGAATAAGCGGTTTGGCAAATGAGTGAGTATAATATATGGATTGCATTCGGAATGCATTGAAAAAGACTGTGAATAATGTCACCATTTAGTTCCCAGTTTCATTGGTTTTCATTTTGACAGTCTTCATAAATAGCTCATGAACCCATTTACTCTTATCCTTTATTATTATACACAGAAAGACAGATAAAAGCGATGCAATGAGACAAAGCAGGGGCGAGACAGAGAGAACAAGAGAGCTTAACAATCATTAGAATGGCTTATTTGTCCTGATTACCATGGTGATGTGTGTGTTCTGCTGCATTTTCTGGCTGCACACGGTCAGATAGAGAAAGGCTTTGGCATGCCTTGTTTTACACATGCAACCTATGACAGTGTACCAGAATACAGACCAGGGTGCATGTCATCTCTCTAAATTCATATAGAGATTATGGAGCAGTAGTGTATAAGGAACACTGAATATTTGTGGATTAGGATTTTTTTAATTGAATCATATTCCAGCAAAGGTGCATAGAACCATGCCTACAAGATACAAAAAAATTAACAGCATCACCAAGACACACATTATACATTTTTTAAGGATTACTGCACAGTACCATACAATTCTATACACAAAGCTAAATTCTCCATAACACAAACCCATGTGATTGAGGGTGGCAGCAAAAACATAAAAAAATAATCTCTGTTTATGTTTTGTACATAATGACCATAATATGATGTAATGATTTTGCTATGGTTATACTTTCTCTATAATACAGATAATGTCCTAACGTACTGTGCTACATACAGGTGTGCTCAAATTTACAAACAGTATTTTTTTAATTTAAATGTGGTGTTGAATGTTAAAATAAAACTAATATTTGTTTGGTTCATAAACATAAGGCAACTATGGTAGACTAATAAGAAAAAAGACTAAAAGACTCCTTTCACCTATATTAAAGACTATACTTTACATATGTCTCTCTATGTGTAAATATATGATTTTTTTTTTTTATTCATTACACAAAAGTAGGCACAGCGGGAACAGAATAAAGCACATATACAATAAAGAAGGTTTAGGTAGTCCACTAAGGGTGTATACACACACTGTATTGGTGCTTGGTCCACTTTCAACCAGTAACATTACAAATGGACGTAGAAAATGAACTGATGAATTCTTTGGATGGTGGATATTTATTACATTTTTTAATAAAGGTGCATTTAATCCATAAAATTTCCCCGAATGCAAAATGGCTACTGTTTGAAATCAAACAACTAAGGATTTTCCCAGTGACATTAATCCTCCCATAACCACTTTCTCTATTTCCAGGGTCTTCTGCTGTTTCTATACAAAGTACTGGCATGATGCTAATCAGATACAGACCTGCTCCAAATGTTATCTTTTAGTCAAAACAAATCCTGCCTCCCAAACTGTATGAAAAGGAGGTTGATGATTTATAGAGCTACACCTATTAAATTCAAAGATTTCATGAAGTACTAGAATTGTACAGGCTCCTGGATCCCCTTCTTATGAGATTATCAATTTTACTATGCTACGTTTACAATTTGTCACTAAAGTTCAAAATTACTGATTCAAAATATCTGCAGATCAAAATATAAAAATCGGCAGCATAATATTACAGATTTAACAAAGTATGAATAGATAAGACAACATACATTACACACATATTTGGATGTGCTCAAAACATTAAGTACACTTGTCCAGGTACGTCATACAGAATAAGGTCATGCAGAGACATACTGGGATGGAGACAACTGTGTAGAATAGGAACTTGTGTTGTACAGCAGACACATATGGAAAGGATCTCTGATGGGTAGGATCTCTCCTGTTCATCTAATCATGTCACTTCATGTCATCGTAGTCACTTCTGTCTGGCTGTAGCTAGATGCAGCTGTAAGGGCATCTTTGCAGGTCTCTGCAGTGCAAAGAAAGAAAGAAAGAAAGAATGAAAGAAAGTAAGCAGGTTAAATTTTAAGCTTCACTTAGCCATGTGACTTTAGTTTTTAATCCATTATATAACCAAATAAACCACTGATGGGAATCAGTGGTTTATAACGTTTTCACCGCAAAACAGGTCCTCGCCCATTCTTTTGGAACACTTAAGGAAAGTAGACTATCTAGATAAAATAGATTATCTTGCACGAGAGCTCAACACGTCAACCATGCCTTAGTCGAGCACAGTATGCACTTAACAGTGAAGAGAAACCCCTGCGTGGACTTCCCTTGGTCCTGCAGAAATCGTGCACTGAACATGCATCATTCTTCAGGTGGGTGGGTGGTGTTACAGGAGAATGTGCAATTTGCGATTTATAATTTCTATCACTTTATTAAGTGCATGCTGTGGTCGGCTAAGGGAAGGTTTATTGTGTTCAGAGACTGACTTCCTTTAAATGAGTTATAAAAGTGTACTTTGTAATTTAAAAAAAAGTAAGGGGGTGAGTGAGTGGGTGAGTGAGTGAGTGAGTGAGTGATATTTAATAATGCTGTTTTATTAAAGAAGAACTAAAGAATCTTACATATTTAAAATGATTCGTGTATATTTCTTGTCATACTCCTTTTCCTTCATACAAATGTACAGATGCTAATTTTATTTCATAGTAGATTCGACATAATATAACAAGCGTCAGTGCATGAGTCATATCCTAATGCTGCTTCAGTCACAAACAAGTCTTCTTTTCTTTGCGTTCTCATTAGAAATAGCTATAACTGTTATGCTATTCCAAATAACACAGATGTTGATGAGTTTCACTTTAGGTCCTGCACTGTAGCAGATGAGCAGAATATTTATGACAGACTCATAAATAGAGAACACTGTAAACAGGGAACAGACAGCATAAATGTACATAGTTTACTGATACAAAATACACTTCAATGGCCCACTGTCAGTTTTCAGCCACAGAAATAACACACATACTCGAACATGTTTAGTTTTTTTGCAGAATATCACAGCAAGATTTTGTTTGTAAATCTGAGCAGCGTTCTACGGCCAACCATCCACATGTATTGATCTAAGAATGTACACAGAGATACACCACTGTTCTGTGATGTAAACCAGACCCCTAGGATCTTGTACACACCCAGCAGAATCCCACCGCACAGTGCTTATTAAGGAAGCACTGAGCTCACCAACGCTGCCTATAAAAACCTATTAGCAGCGATTAGCGTATTAGAGACCTGTCTCACAGGACCATCAATAACTCACATCTGCTTATTGATGGTGCTGCTCCTGGATTTAAGAACTGACTGCTGCTCTGTCACATCATTATACTTCCATCAGAAAGCAGGCAGCCCGAAGCTGACAGTGCTGCTCTCAGTCAGACGCTAATCATAGAGGTTATTTATACAGTAGGTGAAAATACAGTGAATTATACAGTTAGCTTTGGGATTATTAGCACCGTTAGCAAAGATGGATAAAAATGGGTATCAGAAATACCTGTAATTTATTCACTTAATGATCAAAGGGAGGCTGGTACCTATCACAGCCGACACTGGGTGAAGGCAGGATACACTCTGAACATCTCGTCAGACCATCACAGGGCAACATACACAATTAGTCACACTCACATACACACCTGGGACAATTTGGTCCAGCCAATTAGCCTAAAGTGCATGTATTCGGATGATAGGAGGAAAGTGGAGTACATGGAGGAAACCCACACAAGCATATATATATATATATATAGTATATTTATACAAAAAAATTACTTTCACATTTCACAATTATTGATACCCCTTAAAATTCTTGCATGCAAAATTTAACTGAATAACAAAATAACTATGTTTCCCTGGGGTATAAGAATCAGAATATGCTAAACAGGAATTTTGTGTAAGCACTGCTAGAATTGCATGTATTCAATCAATTGTCATGAAGTAGTATTCGTTTTTTTTTTTAAATAAATGTTGGTTACTGAATAAAGAAACAGCATGAGCAGTATCAATTAGATTTGCTGATTCATTTTCTTTAATTTTTTTTCTGATGGTTTTGAGTTCTGATTTTGTAGCATCACAAACATGTTCATATTGAACACCTAAATGCACCAAGAGTAACAACTGGGAACAAAAAAACAATGTTGCAGTATGAAGTATACATTAATAAATATTAGAAACAGCTGGAAAGTATATTCACAGTAAGACCTAATTGCCAAAGAAATTGATTTCTATTTATCCCATGCATACATTTGTTGTCACTCATGTGAAAGTGTTATCCTTGACTTTTTATGGTAAGATTACAGGTCGGAAAACCTTGGAAGATGTATGTTAAAGCAACAAACATTTGCAGTATAGATTTAAGGTTTCACGGGACAGGACTCAATTTTTTTCTCTCGAAAAACGCACACCATTATGTCTGTCAAACCAAAGTATGTGAGGTGTGTGTTGCGTATGCAAGGGGTGTATACTGCAAGTATGGTGAAATTTTGTTAATTGCTCAACCACAGCTGTCTTTTGCATGTTGCACAAAAGGTGGGGTTGTATCTAACGTGAAGGGAGTAGAATTTGAAAATGACTACTTTAATTTTTGAAAAAAATCCCTCTTTAGCATATTGTAACTCATAAATATAATAGGTTATTATAATAGGTATCTGAGAGGAATAATTCACTTATTCATGCATCACCATTAGAAAAATTTGAGAATGTGCAAATGAAATAAGACAAAACTGTGTGGACTTTTTATAAATCAAGCAATGACTTTTAACAGAAACAGTCTTAACTTGCCTATATCCACTGTTAGGGCAATAACCGAGAATTTAAAATAACAAGAGGAACCTGCCTGGAAGAGAACACAAGTGAGTTTTGTCCTCATGTACAGTGGGGAGGCTGGTTGGAGAGGAAAGCATTATTATAGTTGGACCTTTGCAGATCAGATCAGATTCCTCTTCTCTGCCAACAAAATTTTGGAAGTCATATCAGATGAAGGCTTTTCTTTTCATCAAAGCACAACATAAGTTCCAGGGTTCATTTCATAGTCCTGAAACTTGACATGAACTCGGTTCTCAATGTGGGCTTTGTGTAAAAAGAAGGATGGTTATACAAAAAAAAAAACATAATTCCCAATCTTTTGTCCCAAAGTTGTATTTTTTTCCTTATTAAGTTTTAGCCAGTTTAAGGAGTACTTCTATTACGCATGACCTACCAACCAGAGTTCCTCCAAGGCACACAATGCCAGCATTTGTTTTTTGTTTTTTTCGGATTGCTCCACATGCTTATTTATGGGCAGTGGCTTACACACCCCTTGATTGTATGAGCTCACAGATGCCCATGACTGGCCCGTGCCCAATGTAAGTGACAAGAAAGGCAACATATCATCTCCTCCTCTCTTTGGCTTGGTGAATTAGCTCTAATGGGCTCATGGCCATAGATGGCTGCATGCAACAACCAAGATTCAGGTCCCAAAAGATTACAGGGCCACACCTTGTCGCTGCATCACATGGGAGCTCTATAATTCCCAGTAGGGTGGAGGATCTGTGAATTTGAGCCCTGGGAACCTTATTATGATGGATGATGTTTACAACTAATACAGTTTGGTCTCCCAGTAGGACAATCATCCAAAGCTTATGTCCAAATTAACACAAAATTTAATAAACACAGAATCATCTTCTTGAGAGGTTCTTAGAGACCCTGCAGAATGAACCCACAAGTAGGCACCAAGGACAACCATAGAGACTTAGAGGATCTGGACAGATTCCGTATTGAGATGTGTTCCCATATTCTTTGCTCTTCATGCTCTTCTAATCTCATCATGCATTATATAATATTCTACACTACTATGCTAAATGCTGACATGCCAATATTGGGGTCACATGTGGAGCATATTTTTAAAAAGTACTATTTTGAGCAGCACAGTGGAGTAGTGGTTAGCACTTCTGCCTAACAACAAGATCATCTGATGGATGTCATCTTCATTTATTCATTTTATGAACCGCTTAATCCTAATTACGGTCACGGGGAGGCTGGCGCCCATCTCAGCCGACTCTGGGTGAGGGCAGAGTACACCCTGGATAGCTCGCCAGGCAATCGCAGGGCAGAAACACGCTGACGGATATGCAGCCTACTCTTGATGAAAATTAGCACTGGTTCTTTTACATGCCTCTCACCATAGACAGTGAGAGACATGGCCTGCATTTGATAACCCAGTTAGCTGCACTGTTAGATGTCATCTTTAAAATATTTATTTATAATTCACTCATACAGGAAGGCTGTGCCCATCTCAGCCGACACTGGACAAAAGCAAGGTATACCATGAACAGGCAGGGCCAATACACACAACCATTCACATAACCAAGTCTTTGGACTGTGGGAGGAAACCAGAGGTTACCATTGTTGGCTGAGGTAGGCTCCATTAACCGGTTTAGAAAATGAATGAATGTATGTGGGAGGAAATCGGAGTACCCAGAGGAGTAACCCACACAAGCACAGGGAGAACATCCCCCAAACTCCACACAGCAATGCCCTTGCCAAACCTGGGAATAGAACCTTAATAGAACTTTTTGCTGTGTGGCAAACATGCTAACCACTATGCCATGGGGCTGCCCATCTTTAAAACACGATTCATAAAACCTATATTGAATGAAGTGTCATGTGCACAAATAATAATTAGGAGGGTTTTTTGGGTCAACCTGTACATATCATACTTAAAAGAACTTCATTCATCCATCTAATCCTTGGATTACGAGGAGGCTGGTGCACATCTGAGCCAACATACACCCTGAACAGCTTGCCAGAACATTGCAGGGCCAACACACATACAACCATTCACACACACTCACACCTAGGGATGATTTGGAACAGCCAATTAGCCTACTGGGCATGTTTTTGAACTGCAGGAGGAAACCAGAGTACCCAGAGGAGACCCACACAAGAACTGGGAGAACATGCAAATTCCACATAGAATCACCCAAGACTCAACAATCACCTTCTTGCTGTGAAGCAGACGTGCTAACCACTTAATGAAGATATCATACGTGAAAATGTATATGCTGCCACTTTTTTATGACTGTTTAGATGCTACCCGTGGATGATAGTAGAGTCTAAGGACAATATTAATCCCTTTTACCCAATACTGTTTTTAGTGTTTGCCTTCGGCATTGATAGTGCACCAGAGATCTTACAGAAAAGAATGAGGGGAGTTTGCTGCTTTATGGACAGCATTCAACGTTTTAGCCTCCTACAGGAAAAACATGACCACAGACTCTGTGAAGCATTGCAGACACTGCGAGTCTAAGGGCTAAATCTCCAAATGGAGAAATGTGTCTTCAGCCAGAAAGAGTTGAACAGCCCAGACACAGACAACGTCTGTGCCATTCCTGACCTCAGAAGACTACAAATTTAGACTGAGTAGAAAAGCATATTTAGGATGATTAATAATCTGTGCTGCTTACCTCACAGCTCTACTTTTCTACAGCCATTTAATGACCTGATGAAATCTAAAAGAGTCTGGATGTTGGACAAGACTATTTCAGGGTACACTCCCAGCACAAGAAGAACCATAGAGACATAAGTGTATGGTGATTGGTTCAGCAATAACTCTTTGCTGATTGATGAAGCACAAGCCAAGGCAGCACTGGTAACCATTCATTCATTTTTTTCATTCATTTGCTGAAACGCTTCTTAGGGAGCCTATCTTAGTTGACTCTGGGTGAAGGTGGGGTACACCCTGAACAGCTCACCAGACTACCGCAGGGCCAACACACTTACAACCATTCACACTCACACCTAGGGGCAATTTAAAACAGTCTGTTAACCTAATGTGCGTGTCTTTGGACATTTGACATACTGAGGATACCGGAGGATACCAGTGTTGGTTGACCCAGGCTCTATTAAGTGGTTTGGAAAATTAATGAATAAATGTAAAATATGTATCTGTCTGGACTTATGAAAAGCTGTCATGGTACCTCATTAGACATAAAACCTACAGATTTCTCAAAGAATATAAACCTTTATAAAAATCTGGATGAGGATTTGCTGCTGTGCCTCATTCCAGTGGCAGTGTACACCACAGGCAAGTCTCTACTCATCATTGCAGAGATGTCAGACTGGGAAGCAGAAGTGGAAGTATATGCTATTGCAAAAGAGCAACACGGGCCTGCTGAACCCCAGAAGCAAACCAAATAAAGAGGTTCAAATCCTGCTAATATGCAACAGGAACTGTGGCCAAAGCATATGAGGGCAGGGCCAGGTGTGCTAAATCAACAAGGGAGCATAACACTAAGTGGCACTCTAGGCCCCAGGAGACACTTTGGAGCCATGGTGTGAAGTTGACAACAAGGAGTATATTGTTGTGGTGGCTTTGTATTCAAGATTTATTGAAATTGTGCATATACCTGATGTCATCAGCAAAATAACAACTATACTGGCATGCTGTTGGATTCCTGTTCAGATTCATAAGAAGCTAATGAAACAAAACAACATTTCCTGGTTACCCATGATTATCCATTGGTTGCAGCCCATGACAACTTCTCATAGGTTGACATCTTGGAAGAACCCTTCTTACAACAAAAAATCTGGTCCCCTAATGGCCAGATAATAAAAAACTAGAAAAGACATCAAAACAGGCCTACAAATTTTATAATAAATATCACAGGGCCAACTTATTGCAACCCCTACAGACTTGAGACCCTATGTGAATAAAGCTTTATTACAAAATGGATGGATGACTGTCCAGGGCATTGTAAGCCATTATACTGGGCAGCCTAATTCATACTATGTGTCAACTGATAAAGGATCTTTTCACAGGAACAAATATCTCCAGGTCATTCCTTGGGATAGCAGCCTAGGATACGCTTGCTTTAATAGCACAATGGAGGCAAACAAAGGAAGACCACTGGGAGACACCTGCTAACTCATACTGGATCCAATTCCAGTAGCCAGGTGCAATCACCAACGTATGAGCCCCCTGCCACTGCTCCTACAGTGATAACCAATACTCCACAACTCAGAACAATAGTGTGTCATTGTGTGGTTGGTGTACTGTATGTGCACGGTTGTGATTCAGTTAAACCAGCAGCTTGCAGACCACCTTGTTCCTTATGTGTTATGACATCTCGAACAGAGCATGTGATAATGAACAGTGTTGCCCGTTGTGTATGCAACACTTCTTTTTACACGTGTAACAATAAAAACCTGCTTGCTTACTGGATGGTCCTGGTTAGAGGACCAGGTGAGTTTGGATGTTCTCCCTTTGCTTGTGTGGGTTTCCTTTGGGTACTTCGGTCTCCTCCCACCATCCAAAAACATACATTTCTTCATTCATTCATTGAGTAATTTTCTGAACCGCTTAGTCTGTTATATCTTAATGCTGTTCTGTGAATCGCGTGCCGGTAACTGCTTGTCGGCGTTCTTAACCTAGCTTCTTCCCTCCGATTTTAGGGATTTAATTTTAATTTCGTTGTTTAACGTTGCCTTTTTTTCCCCATCTTGAAGCAGTTTTAGTCATTTTATTTATTCTTTCTTCGAACACCAATTTTTCTCCACTTCAAAGCAGCACTCAGAGGGAATCAACAGCGTCCTGCTAATATCCTGCTACTATCCTCAAGTCTCCAGCTAAGGTTTGTTTTTAGCATCATGGCTACTATC